>QLTV01001692.1:221052-240615 GCA_003457575.1 Thermophis baileyi | reverse complement strand
TATTCTATTCTATTCTATTCTATTCTATTCTATTCTATTCTATTCTATTCTATTCCCTTGGGAATGGCAGGGGTGGGTTCTAATTTTTTTTATGACTGGTTCTGTGGGTGTGGCTTATTTTGTAGGTGTGGCTTGATGGTCATGTGATGGTGGGTGTGGCTTCATGGTCATGTGACTGGGTGGGCGTGGCTTCATGGTCATGTGACTGGGTGGGCATGGCTAGGTGGTCACGATCCTAGTTCCTCCTGCATCTGGACCTTTTGCAATCCCCCAAAGGATTAAAGGAAACCAGATTCCATACAATTCTGAACCCTTAAGGTAAACCAAATACAAGTGGTCCTCACTTAATGGCTGGTTGCTTAGCAAGTGTTCAAATTTACAACTGACCTCCCCAGAACTACTTGACCTGTTTTTGGAATTTTGACAGCCATATGCACGCACACGCGCACGCGCACGCGCACGCGCACCCACACACATATTTATGACCAGTTACAACATCCCACACAGTCATGTGACTGAGGTTTTCTATGTTTTTGCCAGTTTCCAACAATTCCTTCTGATTTCTGTTTAAAAATGCCCATTGGGGAAAATGGACTTGTTTAACAACCACAGTGTTCACTTAATGACCAAAGGTTCATTGATTGGCCATGGTGTTTGCCTAACTCAGGGGTCTGCAACCTTAAACACTCAAAGAGCCATTTTTCTATTTTCTTTTAAACAGGCATCTCTCTCTCTTGTCTCTCTTTCCCTTCCCCCCTCTCTTCTCTCTCCCCTTCGCCTCCCCACACTTGTTTACCCGTCCCAGAGAGCTCCTTCCCTCAGTGGTTTGTTTTCTTACCTCTAGGCGGCAGGGGTGGGTTCTGGATCCTTTTGCTGCCAGTTTGCTCAGGGTCACGCCATGCACGCTCGCAGCAATCAAAAATAGCTTCTGTGCATGTGCAGAAGCAAAAATTAAAAATTTAAAAAAAATCAAAGATGGCGGTGCTCACGGAGACACCGACAGAACCGGCTCTGTGACGTCATCGCTGAATTACTACCGGTTATAAAGAACCGGTTAGAACCGGTAGGAACCCACCTCTGCAGCAGGGAAAAGATGAAAAAAAAACCACTCTGTGTTATACAACTGTGCATAATGACAAGAGGAGGGGAGAATAACAGAGAATCAGGAGGGCCAGAATTTACCTTTATGAATGAGTAATAAATAAATTGACCATTTCATTAAATACTATTGAAATATGAAAACACGACCTCCTCAGTCTGTACATTTCATTGCCTCTTTCTTTCACCTTAACATTTAAGTCTTTTTCATCCCATGAAAGAAGGGATTTTTGATATATTGTATTAGCATAAAGAAACAAACCTGTCAGCTGCCTGCACCTCCACATTCAAAATTCTACACTAGAGCAAGCTTCAGAAATAATCCTTTGTCTATGAGTGACCCCGCAGGGCAGAGGTGGGTTGCTCCCGGTTCGGACCAGATCTATAGAACCGGTAGCGGGAATTTCCCCCCGCTCGCCGAACCGGGAGCGATGACCGGCTGGCCACGCCCACGAACCAGGTCTCTTGGCGACGCCATAGGTACCGCCATTTTGTTTTTTGCTTCTGTGCAGGCGCAGAAGCTGTTTTTTGCTTCTGCGCATGTGCAGAAGCTGGGGTTTTGGCACTGTACATGCATGTGTGGCCGTGCGGTGCGCAACATGTGCGCACCCATGCGGCGCGGGAGGAAGTGAACCGGCGGCGAGGTAAGTTAGAACCCACCCCTGCCGCAGGGCATGTCAGGCACAAGAAATCCAGAACCAGGGTTAAGTCCAAAATGAGTACAAATTTGTTCCATGTTACCTCTAAACAACAATCCGAACTACTAATAGTCAAGGCAAATTGGTGGTAGAGGAATTCAAGGAGGGCTGGACTTAGATTTCTTGTGGGCAAGAAAGGACTCCAAACTGATGTTGCGGTTGACCCCTCCCTCAGGCTCAGTCTGATAGTCTCCTATATCGCATGAGTTGGGGCTGCAGCCTCTCCAGAAATTCATTTGCTTGTTCTAACAATGGCATGCTCAGGGGCTGTCTGATGGATTGGCATTCAGGTCATGATACAGCAGAAGGCTTCTCAACAATTTTCCCAAGCTAGGGCCGCTTTTGGTCATTGAGAAACATGTCAAGGGCCCCACCCTCAAAAGAAATAAGGTAGATGAGAAGAAAACCTGATTTGATTTCTACTTACTCTGAATTCAAATAAAAATACACTGCATCACTTAAATACAGTTCATCCAGCGAGTCTATGTTTCTATGTAGTAAATGCTCTCCCCTCTTCCTTCACATTAAAAATAACAATTCCCTAGTAACGTTTACAGACATTTTGCGATCTGTATTCAATGACTTGGGAAGTTCTATGTAATCTTGGGCATAGGAGATGATCAGGCTGAGCCTGAGGGAGGGGTCGAGCGCATCATCAGTCTCCAGTCCCTTGGTGCTCACAAGAGATCTACATCCAGCCTAGCCAGAATTCCATTGACTCTTATCTTGTTTTGTCCGTTAGTAGTTCATATTCTTGTAGAGAGCGTTAGCTTGCAATAAATCTGTATATTCATTTGAACTGCTCGGACTTCCTGATTTTCCCTCACTTGACATTAGGACTTTAAATTGAATATCATTAATATTTGCTGGCATAAGTTGCTGGCTCAGAACTGTAGTTTGAAATATGGCTATGTTAAATAGACCTATGGCTTTCTAGTCTTGTGCAAATTTTAATTTGTTAACAGGCTCTGAAGAGCTAATATTGACTGCCTATAGGTGCAAATTTACCATATAGTCATGTTCCCACCATTACCTTCTCAGAAACTTTGATGCTCTCACAATTCAGCTGTTGACTCCAAATTTCTGCTGGTTTTGTGACCTGAGGTTGTTTATGTTTTTATACTTTTCATAGACATAAATAAATAGTGTTCATTTTAAAGTATCATTAACCATATGATCTGAGGTGGTTATATACTGTAAAGATGCCTCCAAATTGTCTCAAGTAATGCATATAAAATCCCTTGCTCAGAGATGAAAAAACAATGAAAGATTAATCAGAATGACAAGAATATTTATTTGAATTTCAGATTCTTCTCTCTCCCCTCCCTTCCACATTATGTTTGCTGGATTAAAAAAGGCATGCTCTGTTCATGGAATGTTGGAACTCAGTCCCAAAGGAATCAATAAATCTTCAAAAATGCATAAATCCATTGATCACTAATGTCCCATCCAATCCTATGATTCTGTGAAATATTCCACTAAATCTCTTATACAAATCTGCTCTTAATTTGGCTGAATAATTGCACTAAAATCAAAAGGCTGCCAATATGTTTATTATTTATGGGGCATAATAATATGGGATAACAATACGTTTTCCTAAATGTATGAAAAAGAATGTAGTCTGGATGGAGGTAATAACACAGTTTTAATATAACATTTAATTTTATAGCATTTTTATAATTTAATATAGCATTAAATCAAGCTACATTTTTCCTGCATATTTCATAGTTACTTTTTAAGATTTACAACATAAAATCAGTACAATTTTATTATTGGTCAAATTATAGAGACTTGATTTTTAACAGCTACTTTCAATTAAATTTTTTTTAAAAAAGGTACTCAGTTGGACTTCCCAAACAAAGAGATCTTACAGACCACAAACAAATCTAATGAGAAAAGATGATAGTGAACAGCAGAAGAAGCTGATGAGACCACACATAATTTCTGAAGGTCTGAAAACAAAATAGACAAAGTATGTGGAGCATGGTTTCTGGATTCTGGATATCCCACAGCAATGGTCATAGGAAGCATTTGTAGTTTTCTCTTCCTATCAATGAAATAATGAGTAAGAGAAGGACTAGCCAGGATGGGTGTATGTGGGACCATATAGGGTAGGTGCACATATAGTGTTTGTGTGTGTTTATGCATTTCTGCTTTCTCCATTATTGCATTCTGGATGTATTTCCATGTATATATGGTGGGGTGGCTTAGAGTGGAGCAGTCAGAAGTATTCTGAGACATTGCCTGTCCTATAGGTTAGTGTTTCTCAACCTCAGTGATTTTAAGGTGTATGGACATCAACTCCCAGAATTCCTCAGCCAACATGCTGAAAATGGGAAACACCGCTATAAGAAATACTTTGGGGAAAAGTTTTCTGGAAAAGAGAAATATTTTTTTCTGCATCTCCTAGACTTGTTTCTGAGTCTTTAGAAAGACTTTGATTTTACAAAGTCAGAGGCTATTTGACTTTGAATGTTCAAAGTCTTTTTTTCTATTGGCTTCTAACCTCTTCTATCCTTGCTTTGTGTCAAACTAATTTATGTTTCTTTCTGGGTACATTCAGGATGATGTTACACATGTACTTGCATTTAATGTGAATCTTGTGTAGAGTTTTTCTCAACCACATCACAGCCTAATGACCAGCATCTGAGCCAATGTATTTGTATTAGTAAAAAAAAAAACAGAGGTATTGTAGCAAATAAGAAGCTCATTACAAGTGTTGATTACTTGTGTCAGCAACAACAATAACTCCAACACTTAATAACCATAAAAATGCAAATAAACATATACATACATTTTGTGTCTGTGTGAGTGTGTATTGTAAATCCACACACATAAGAGAATATATATCTGAATCTGGTCCAATTTACCCATGCCACCAGAGGTGGGTTTCAGCAGGTTCTGACCAGTTCTGGAAAACCGGTAGCGGAAATTTTGAGTAGTTCAGAGTACTGGTAAATACCACCTCTGGCTGGCCCCTCCCCCATCTATTCTCTGCCTCCCGAGTCCCAGCTGATCGGGAGGAAATGGGGATTTTGCAGTAACCTTCCCCTGGAGTGGGGAGGGAATGGAGATTTTACAGTATCCTTCCCCTGCCACGCCCACCAAGCCACGCCCACAGAACCGGTAGTAAAAAATTTTGAAACCCACCACTGCATGCCAAACTTGGTAAATATTGGTTATGAACCATTTACTGTACAACTTCATTCTCATAGTACTTTGAATAATTAAATGGATGTTAGCCCATGTGCCATAAACATTTGCCCATTACCCTCTGTATCATGGAGCCTACAGTATCAGCTTCTGCCTTTCATTAAAAGAAATGAGTATTAAAATGCATGACTGAAATACAAGAACATAAAAGAATTAATATGGTGAGAAGGAAGCACAAATTAATTAATTGCAGCTAACTGCTACCAAAAGTTTCTTATGTTCTGATTAATGCCAAATGTTTCTTCAAACAATAAGATGTGCATCTTTTAACAACCGATATTAGTTTCTGGCCATAATTAAGTGTTCATGACAAATACACTTTCACTGCAACTATGAATTTATTTATTTATTTTTTGGTCTGGAGGAATTTTCAAAGGAAACAGAAGTCAGTCAATCTGCTTGTTCATCTGGGTTTCAGGCTGAGAGCCCCTGCTATTTTTGCAGAAATGAGAACAATCAATCTTTTTGTGCTATCCTTGCTACCTCTTTCAGATAAGCTGGGATGAGTGGGTTTTGGCAGGATGCAGTGAGAAAGAATTTGCATAGTTGGCAGACAGCATCAGAGGTGGGCTGCACTTACGTTCACAATGGGTTCACTGGTTGTGAGCTCTCGCGCGCGTGCGTGCTAGCTTTGCTCGCACGCGCTCCTTTGGAAGAGAAACGGAGCTGCAAACATGCTCCTAATCAACTCAGGCAGCTCCGGTGAGTACAGCAGGGGCGGTGCGGAACACAGCTGGGCCAGCCAACGAGCCAGAAAGTTAGTTATAGATGGAAAGCATAGCACAAGGGCAGGTGGGCAGGCCCAGCCAGCGATCACAGCTAAGGGTTCGCCCGAACCCGCGCGACCATGCAGCAGCCCACCACTGGACAGCATCAAGAATCAGCTGTTGATGTCATGTATTTGTTACAAACACAAGACTATGATATGCCCAGATGTAAAAATCCATGGAAGAGTGTTCACTTTTAAAAAAAAAGTTTTCAAATTGCTTTAAGAATGGAAAAGAAAGAATTGGTAGACAGCAGTAAAATCCAGCATTTAGTGTAGAAATAATCCTAGATAATGACAGGATAAATGCAAGTACAGGCAGTCCTTGACTTACAACAGTTTGTTTAGTGACCATTCAAAATTACAACAGCACTGAAAAAAGTGACTTATGACCTTTTTTCACACTTATGACCGTTGCAGCATCCCCATGGTCACATGGTTTTCATTCAGATGCTTGACAACTGGTTCATATTTATGACCATTGCAGTGTCCAGGGGTCATGTGACCATCTTTTGGAGCCGAGGTGGCGCAGTGGTTAGAGTGCAGCACTGCATGCTACTTCAGCTGACTGCTAGCTGCAGTTTGGCGGTTCAAATCTCAGCGGCTCAAGGTTGACTCATCCTTCCATCCTTCCGAGGTGGGTAAAATGAGGACCCAGATTGTTGGGGGCAATATGCTGACTCTGTGAACCGCTTAGAGAGGGCTATAAAGCACTGTGAAGCGGTATATAAGTCTAAGTGCTATTGCTATTGCTATTGCTATCTTTTGCGACCTTCTGACAAGCAAAGGTAATGGGGAAGCCAGATTCACTTAACAACCGTGTTACTAATTTAACAACTGCAGTGATTCACTTAACAAATGTGGCAAGAAAAGTTGTAAAATGGGGCAAAATTCACTTAACAAATTTCTCAGGAACATAAATTCTGGGCTCAATTGTGGTCATAAGTTGAGGACTACTTGTACCATTTTCTTGATTTAAAATTTCTGGGTGTGAGACATGAATTGCACATAATAGTGGGAGAAACTGAAGCACTGTACAGCAGAGAGAAAACAAAATATAAGATCCATTTTTTTCCTTACCCTAACCATGTTTCCCCAACATCTGAGAAGATGAAAATATTTCAGCAGTATGACAGCTATAAAATATTTTTTTGGTTCGCATTTGCTCAACAAGTGTCCAAGATAATAGATTACCATTTTGACCAATAAAGCATGAGCTTGCGTGGTAATAAAACCTTGGCCTCATCATTTTGAATTATGGCAGGGAAAATCTTGTTGGTGTTACAAAATCTTACAGTACCATTAAAGCTACATCATTTAATTTTGCACCCAGGCCTCAACTACATCCATACTTTGGATTTTTCTTACCATAAGGCTTCCAAATACTAGATTTTACCTGATTTGTTGTTATAAGGAAAGATGTTTTTAAACCAGATACAAACTTCTACTAATTGGTTATTCTGATTGATGATTCTTATCATGATTGCCTCTGTGAATGATTATTTATTTGAATTTAATAATAGTTTAAATGATATAAATATTTTTATATATAATAAAATCTCTTTTATTAAAGAGTAATTAAGAAGTAATCTCTTGTTAAATCTTTCTGAAAATTCTTGTTCAATTTGATATAGATTTTTTATTTCTTTTTTGTTCCATTAATTCATTTTCCTATCTTTTTTCTTTGATAGCAGATATTTATATCTGCTAAAATACAATTAATTGCAAAAACAATTACACAATTATCCATTGCAACACACTTTAAGTGCCCTTGAAGACCACTTGGAAACTATAGTTGGTCCAAAATGCAGCAGCATGAGCAGTTGCAGCTGCTCAGTTTTGCTGCTCAGCAAGCTGGACTTGTTACAGGCAAGCTTCTATGTGTGATGCAAGATGTCCACAAAGCTCTTTATTGTAGAGCACCTGACTGAAGGTTTGCTTTTCTCACTGTTTCCACCCATCCTGTAAGACCTGACAGATTTGGCCTGTTCCATGTTCCATCTATTAAGCCAGGGGTCTGCAACCCGCGGCTCTGGAGCCACATGCGGCTCTTTGGGCCCCCTGCTGTGGCTCCCTGTCCCATCACTGGCTGGCCTCGCCTTCCCCTCCCTCACCTGGCCTGAGAAGGTAAGGGCAACAGCGGGAATGGAGAAGCGGGCGGGGCTGATTCTCCGGCGCTGGTTGAGGAACATAGCCACCCCCGGCAGAGACTTTCCTTCGGGCGACCCTCCTCCCCCTCTCGCGACTCCCTGGCTGGCTGTGGCGGGGCCAGGAGGGTGCACATGCGGGGGAGACCCTCCTTCTGGAAGCCACGGAGAAGCGAGAACCTTCCTTCTGGAAGCGAGAAGCCGTGGAGGGCGGGCAGCTTTTCGCTTAAGGAGGGTCTTTGGATGTGGCTTCTCTCCTGCCCTAAGGATCTGGCCATTGCCTTGCCATGTCCTGTCCCCCCCGCAGCTCTTCGGCCAAGCGGGGTGGGCGTAAGCTCCAGCCCAAAGTGGCAGGAAGCGAAGGCTGCCTTCGCTCCGGCGACCCTCTTCCCCCTCCTTCTCCTCTCATGTGGGGGGTGGGGGGCACGGCAAGGTGATGGCCGGATCCTTAGGGCAGGAGAGAAGCGGCCCTGTAGCTGCCTTCACGCCACATTTGCACATAAGGCAGCCTTCGCTTCCTGCCGCTTCGGGCTGGAGCTCACGCCCTCCTCGCTCGGCTGAAGAGCTGCAGGGTGTGTGTGTGTGGGAGACGGGACGGGACACGGCAAGGCAATGGCCGGATCCTTAGGGCAGGAGAGAATCCGCCTCCAAAGACCCTCCTTAAGCGAGCAGCCGCCCGTCCTCCGCGTGTGCCTTTGCTGCGCTTTGGTGGTCGCTTGAGGAGGGTCTCCCCGCGTGCACCACAGCCAGCCAGGGAGTCACGAGAGGGGGAGGAGGGTCACCCGAAGAGAAGCCTTCGCTGGGGGTGGCGATCGTTCCTCAGCACACAGAGAGAGAAGTGGAGAGAGAGGGGCCTCCAAGATGCCTCTCACAGTTACTACTGTTGAGCAAGGCACCACATATACTGTATCTGTGCATTTTGTTTTTCTTGCCTAAATGTAGAACCTTACTTTTTTCAGCATTGAATTTCATTTTGTTAGATAGTGCCCACTGTTCAAGTCTGTCAAGATCCCTCTGTATCTTGAGCCTATCTTCTGGAGTGTTCGCTATTCCTGCCAATTTTCCAAAAAATAGAGGGAGAAGGAGAGAGAGAGAGAGAGAGAGAAGTGCTAGAAAAAAGAAAAAGGGAAGAAATTAATAAATTCTTCAGTAACAGCCTATTTTTTAAAAAGACCGTTTTCTATTCCTTTCTTAGGATTTTCTTTTATGAAGTATGGAATTTTTAAATACATTTAGGTGTTTTATTTATAAATAAATAAATAAATAAATAAATAAATATTTTTTTATAAATTTAGGTGTTTTGTCAATTTTTTTTTGTTTTTTGTATTTTGAAAAATAAAATAATGAAAAAGTATTTTGTTCTTTCACATACAGACAACAATTCTTCAGAAATAAATAAGAATTGATGGTAAATATTGAATCAGAAAATTGAGCAACTGTAGAGGATATACTGTATATCTGGATACTGATGAGATGAAGAAGAGAGAAATAGAAGACACTTTCTTGTCAGGGAATTTTTTTCAGGATAGGATGAATGAAAGCCTTGTGGGATTCTGTGTAGAGAATTTTTTAAAAAAGTTATTAATAGGATATTAATTGAGCGGCAGAAGACAGAATGTGAACAACTATGTACAAATGATGAACATGTAATTGCTAAAATGCATAAACTTTATAGAAACTTGAAGCGGAAGTACAAGTGAAAGATTGTATGATAAAATGGGCTAAGAACTTCAGACACAATCTACTGATGGAATAGTGAGAAAATATGTGGTTAAAAGGACTGAAATGTACATTATATTATAACTTCAAAGAGAATTTTTATAAAGAAAACATACTGCTGGTATATGATGCCAGAAAAAATTGTCTACAGTGTATAAAGGTACTTCAAATTTATGTTGGAAATATGGACAACAGCAAGGGTTATTTTATCATGACTTGTAAAAAAAGCCAGATATTTCTGTGTTCAAATACATATAATGATACAAAAATGTTTAAAGATCAACCTTCAACTGGAACCAGAACTTTTCTTGCTGAGATTAATGGACAGTCAATTAGAAAAAAGCCATGGAATATTACTATGATCATTGCTGTGAGACAATTATATGCACAAAAATGAAAAAACCCTCTGAAATACCCACAGCAGAGGAAGCGTTGCTGAAGATAGCAGACCTAATAGAAATGGTAAAATTAACTTGTTTGATTAGAGAAAGTTCAATAACTACATTTATCAATGACTGGAAATCGCTTATGGACTTTTTGCTGAAAAAAGAGAAAAATCAACTTGTGATTTATGGGTCTGAGAATTAGAAAGGGTAGTTTACGGAAAGAAGGAAATTATGATGTAATCTTAAAGAGGCTAAAATAAAATGCATTTATAACCACTGTCAAAAAAATCAGAAGCTGTTTCTTTATATATTTTCTTTTTCTTTTCTTTTTCTATTTTCTTTCTTATTCAGTATTCTTTATTTTCTTATTTCCTTTCTGATATTGTTTTTATCTTGTTAAAATTTCTTTGATTATATATATTATATTATATATATATGATATATGTTATAGGCTGGGGTCCTCATCCTGTGGTCCATGGCCCACTACTGGGTCCAGAGGTGGGTTCCTACCGGTTCTAACTGGTTCTTTAGAACCGTTAGTAAACCGGTGATGACATCACAGAACCGGTTCTTTCGCCGGTCTCCGTGGGCGCCGCCATCTTTGATTTTGCTTCTGCACATGCGCAGAAGCGAATTTTTGCTTCTGCGCATGTGCAGAAGCTATTTTTTATTGCTGCGGGCGCGCGGGTGCCTGCGGCGCAACCCTGAGCGAACCGGCAGCAACAGGATCCACAACCCACCCCTGACCGGGTCGTAGACTAATCGCCAGTGAGCCACTTGAGGGGCCAGCTGGTGCATCGCCACAAACATTCCGGGTGCTCATGCATGCACACCTGCGCTTCTCCCTCCCACAAAATCAGGCCTGTTCCAGGCCGCCAACTCGGAAAGGTCGGGGAACTTTGCTATAGGTCATGCTATTCTATTATTAAATCAATGAGGCCCCAATGAATCAATGGTACCTTTTGACTTTTTCAATATCTGGTATACATCAGCAATAATGTCACTTGTTCCTCAGTCTTTTCTAAAGCCAGATTGAATATCTGGCATCTCTTTCTCCCTGCACAGGTCTAATCTGTGTTGGGATAGTTCCAACTATTATTCTGCTAGCACGAGAACTTAAGGATATTATTGCACAATAGTTTGCACATTTTGTTAAGTCTTCAGTCTTTGGGATTGGTATGTAGATTGAATCTAATCAGCTGCCTACTAGGTCATTCCCAGATTTGCTATTAAAGTTTGCTTAAAATCATCCTATATTTTTATCCCGTTGTTTCTTTCTATTGTTATTCCATCAGTAAAATTATAGTATTAGAGTATATTCAAGTAGGTTCTTCATTTGAACCCAAATATGTTTCTATCATAAAACTTTGATAGGTGTAAAAACAGTTATTGACTTTAAAATAAAGCTGAGAAATGTTTAGGAGGGGAAAAAAACAGCAATACTATCCTTACAAAATGAAACATATTTTATTAACATACAATTTTCTATCACACTTTCTTTTTAGATCTCTGTCTGCCTCACTCTGTCTTTCTCAATATCCTCCTGCATTTTTTAGCTGATGGAAAAGACTCATAAAAATTGAAGTGTAAGTAGTTTATATTTATTTATCAAATTTATAGACTGCCCATCTCATGCTGAGATCAGCTCTAAGAGTCTTATAGAGATTGATTCACCAAAGCAGAGTTTTATTTTGGCCTAAATCCATATTTACAAAATGACTACGTTACTGTGGCCTGTTCTTTTTTTCTTGAGCAAGCATATTTAAAACTAATATCTTCTCTGACCTACTTTGAGTATGTAATGAGTGATTTCATTAGATCTGCTGAATTTTTGCCTACTTCAGATACATTCCTACATCCACATACATTTTATTATTTCACCTGAATGCTCCCTGAATCATATTTGCATTGTTAATAATTTCATTGAAAATATTTTCCGGACACTAAGAAAGGAGGAGAAAAAAAAAGTTTAAATTACAAATTTGGAGATGGTTGTTAAGAGAATCATGGTCTGCAAGATGAATTAAGAAATCAAACCCGGACAAAATAAAAACAGACTTTTCTTATGAGGTGATATCAGAAAGCAGAAACTCATATCCTCTGGGCATCTAATGCAAAAAAATGATGCATCGGAAAAAAGGTGATTAATTTTAGTGAGACTGGGAAAAGAAGAAGGGAAAAAAAATGAATGAAGTGAATGTTGAGATCAAAGAGATTAGTGCAAGGTCCATAAATGGTGCTATAAATTATTGCCAATGACATGTCAAGAAGGTCATCATTCATCTATGTAATCAGCAAGGATTACATCCAGACTCAATGGCATGTAATTGATCCAATCTCAACACTGACAACAAAACCCTGATGTCATTTAACTGAAAGGATTTACATACTAATTTTTTAATGAATTTCTAAATATTGTACTAAACCAACAAATAGCATGATAAAAACAAACCTTAAAAATGTAAGAGGCCAAGGTATGGAATATATTCCACTGGAGCAAGGCTATGTTATTTATCAGCTTAAGTTTTCTTTAAATTTGTGATCATTGCTATGGGCAGGGGTTTCAAATCTCATAGCCTAGTTGTCATTACAGCAACACAAGGATATAACAGAATAACAGAGTTGGAAGGGACCTTGGAAGTCTTCTAGTTCAGGGCTGTCAAACTCCCGGCCCATGGGCTGGATGTGTTACGCGCTGTCCACGCCCACACCCAGTTTAGTGAAGGGGAAAAAGTCTTGATACGTCACGTGAAGCCACCGTGATGACTTGAGTTTGACACCCCTGTTCTAGTTCAACCCCCTGCTCAGGCAGGAAATCCTATACACTTCGGTCAAATGGTTGTCCAATCTCTTCTCAAAAATGTCCAGTGTTGGAGCATTCACAACTTCTGGAGGCAAGTTGTTCCACTGATTAATTGTTCTGTCAGAAAAATTTCTCCAATATTAGGATATTTTCAAGAGTATACAATATGTGAGCTAATTTGTGACATGCAGAAACGATGACAAAAGGGCATACTTTGTGAAATGGAATGTCATCACATCCTCCTCCCTGAATAAATAAGAAAAATTGTGGAGATTTCTTTATTTGCATGTGTGAACCTGCCTACAGATGCATCTATACCCAGCCGAAAGAAGCTCTCCTAAAGTACTGATAAGTGGTGATTTGAAATGCGCTCATAAAAATACAGTTCATGCTAAACGTGGGTGCAAAATCGTTTCCATAACAGGATTTTCTGATGATTGAAATTATCACATAACGAAGCTGGCACCATCCAGAAGACTGCATCAGCATTTGCCGAAAATAGAGCAGGCACTATTAAAACTGGAGGTAATGAAACTCCAGAGAGAGTTTCTAGAAGTCATCCACACCTTTTAACTGTTTAAAGACCAGTTTTAGGCCTACATCTGCACAGCAGATTTGGCATTCTTGGTGTAGCCCTTCAGTTTTGCATCGGAAGTGAGGGAAGAATATAGCATATGAAAGAAAATGTAGGAATGCGTATTCTCCTTAATGACATCTGGAAGCCAATGATGAGGACCACAGACAATGATTCCTACCTTTAATTAGTGAGGAAACTGCTTGGTTGAGTCTCCAAATGTACCATAAACAACTGACCTTAGAGATGTCTTTTTAAGGTGGATTCAATGAGTTGGTTTTAAATAAGTTGGCACAGCAGAATTTCTCCCATGCCATTCCTTTGTTGTTATATTTATTTGCTCTGCCCTGCATTCTTGTCACTTTAAATTAAAGTTTAACAGGCAGAATTTATAATATTAATTCCCAAATGACAGAATATAGAATTGGCTGCAGCGGTTAGATTCTTCGGTCCATTTCATTCTCTCTTTCTCTTCTTCCTGTCCCTATGCTTTGATGGGCACATGTGCTATTGTTTAAAACAAAAAGAAAAATAATAAAGCAAAATAGGATTTTTTATAGCACTGAGATAGAATAGGATATGCTCATAAAGAAGAAGGGGGAGGGAGGGAGAGAGAGCGAGAGAGAGCTATAAATGAACTCAAACTTGCAGTGAACTGACCATACACAATGTTTTTCACATTAAAAAAAGAACAATAGAGAATTCCTAATACTTCAGTTTGGAAAGAGTACCAAATAGAGTACCAAAGAGAGAGTTTAGAATGTTCCCAAGAATTTAGTTAAAATGAAGCAAAACTTCAGTTTTTTGTAACAGCTAAAATGTTCTCTTAAAGAAAGTATGTAGTAGAACAAAGGATTTGAGTGAATGTTTCAATACAGTTCTGGTGAGGCTGGTACCTTTGCATTTCTGTTCTAAGCATGACTAAATCCACCCCAATTGATTTTTATGGTAATTATTGTTTCCATATGAAGCTTCCCCTTCAGGTTTAATGGCATTAATGTAATGACATAATTGACCAAAACATCTTTACTAGTTTGTGGCTTATTTTGTCGTGAGAATCCAGCCAATACATTCAAGTGTATCACCTGAATCCTGTACCCAAGCGATTGAGTAAACTCAGTAAAAGAATGGGCATGTTGCATCAACACAACTTTTGTCTAGCACAGTGTTCTTTGGAATCCTCCAGAAAACAAAGAACAGTCTAAGGTGAGCTTCAGGTGTGCTTAGGTTCAGAAAAGCCTTGATGTTTGATGCATGATAAGAGCTGGAAGGACATTCACTCTGACAGAAACAAAAGCATTTATTTGGACAAAAGTTATGTGTTGTTCAATACCACTTCCAAAAGTGCTTTTATAATTGTACAGTAAGAGCCTATTTTATTTTTTGTTTTACTTTATTATTTTATCTATGTAATAAATTTTATTTATTAAATTGATGTGCTGCTCATCTCATGTGAATTCTGTGTGTATGGATTTCTAAAGTGGTTATGGTGTTACAAGTCAATAAAACACACACATAAGCACACAAACACACATACACACACAAACCTATACTAGTTTTTGGTGGTGGCTATTTCATTTAAATTCATCTTCAATGTGGCATAAGCTGGTATTTACAGAACCAAAGGATTCTCACACATTCTAGGTGATGAAATAAGTCTCAATCCAGGTGTATTCGAATGAAATATTTCCCACATAAAACTCAAAAAATTCACCCCGTGTTAACTTTTTTTTAGAATTAGTGGATGAAATGGATCCTTAAGTCAATGAATTCATGAGCCTTAAGGTGTGTTTCAGTGCCAGGCTTATTTGAACCAATTCTGTCTGTCAGTTGTATTTTTGTCTTTTGTAGCTTTGTATTTTGATCTAACTTTTTAGAGCCCTGCTTTTTCTCCTTTGATTTAAAGCATCCAATAGCTTCAATATCCATGATATCAAAGGTAAAACAAGATTTTTCTCTCTGATGAATTGTAATGGCATGCTAAAAAAGTGCCTGGATTACATTCTGGGTTCTTTTTATAAATTCACATGTTTAATAGGATCCTGTTAAAGAGTATATTAATTGTCCTTAGAACTCATGGTCTGAGGTGGTGAACTGTTACTGGAGTTGAAGTGTTCTTCATATCCCAGTATTTAAATCTCTTTCTCTCAATAATCAGCTGTGCATTGTCCATACCATAACTTTCTAGAAATTGATGTGGCATTGCTAGAGATGCTTAGTGTAGAATAATGTTCATGAACTCAGTTCATGAATGAATATGCTTGGGGCTTGTTATAAACTTAAATGGAAAGGCAACATATATGAGGGATCGTCAGTTCTCATAAGCAGCTGGTGAATGATGCTAGAACTTTATTTTGTAGAAGATGAATTCTGCTTTGGTTTTTGTGGATGCAATCCATTGTTTTTTAGATAGGGTTACTATAAAACAGGGATGCTTAAATCTGGCCCACAGGACCGGCCTGGAAATATCAAAGGACTGGCCCACGGTGCCTCTGCTGGCCAAAAACAGGCCGCGCAGAGGCCCCGCGAAGTCCCCGCACGGCCCATTTTTGGCCGGCAGGGTGCTGCAGGAGGCATCCATCCCATCTCTCTCCCCCCCCACTCTGCTGGCCCGCGGAGAAGTACAATGCTGATCCGGCCCTCAAAGAAATCCAGTTTGACACCCCTGTTATAAAACATGCATCAAAAGTGAACATCAATGTAACACAGTGGTTCTCAACC
Organism: Thermophis baileyi; assembly: GCA_003457575.1. Classification (NCBI taxonomy): domain Eukaryota; kingdom Metazoa; phylum Chordata; class Lepidosauria; order Squamata; family Dipsadidae; genus Thermophis; species Thermophis baileyi. The sequence goes on along the minus strand of QLTV01001692.1, from coordinate 224,490 downwards.
TTTCTAATGCCACGACCCCCCCGTGACCCCCGCCGCTCCCCCCAAAGGGGTCGCGACCCACAGGTTGAGAACCGCTGATGTAACAGGATCTGAATTTTTTTTTAAAAAAATGCAGAACTGACCTCAGAGGAACCATATGAAAAAAGGAAGTACATTTGCAATCTGAGAAGAATTCTCAGAAATTACTAGAAATTACCAAATATTGATTATTGAGGAAACAAAACCAAAGTGCTTCCAAATGCGGGCATTACTGCTGAATGTTTATTTTAGATTGTTCATTATTTGCCCTATGTAGTGGTATAACGTGCAATAATAATCCTAAATCAACAACAGTTCCAAAGAATATAAATAAGGCACTAATAGCCTATGACCTGACTGAGCATATGTTCTACTGGAATTCAGCATGGGGTTCTAGCATCTAAGTGCCAAGAAAGCTCTGCTTTTCATAGTCACTGGCTCTCTTTTTTGTTAATCCTATCAGAGTTGTTGCAGTATGTAAATCTGTTTGTTCCAGATACTCAAAAATGTAAAGTAAGCCATGCCAAATGGAGCATATTGATGAGCATATGTAAGCCAAATGTGTTGGAACTTTTTAAAGATTTTTTTTTCCTAGGCATTTAAAATGGTAAATAGCTGCTTAGTGAGGCTTTTGGTGTTGAGAAACAGCCAAATTCTCTTTGTGTTTTTGATGAATCCTTTATCATTTCATGATTTTCCCCCTTATATCATTAAAACTTGGAGCATCACTCAGCTAAAGTTAATATTTTGATTCCAGTGGAAGAATATATATAAGCATGTCCTAAACTTGCCTCCTGACTCTGGCATTTGTAATGCATATTCCATGTGTCAGGTTTTAATTCTTTATGGATACATTTGTTTGAAATTATGTTCTTACTTTTTCAAGAGGGCAATAAAACGTTGTGAAAGCAGTTTCTTCTCCCCTGCCCTTATAAAATCTGAATATGCTGATTTTTCCCTGCTTATGGACATGTTATAGAAACCAGATGAATAGTTTTGTAAGCTCTTCTCTAAAACATCTACTTCTCCCAATCAAATGTTAGCTTTTTTTTTGGCCCAGTTACCATTTTTGCACAATAAGTTTCTATTTTTACATTAATAAAACTTAATTTATTAAACTTGTATAGCACCTGATTCCCAACAACTCTGGGCAGTTCACAACAAAGAAATGATAGTAAAGCCAGTAAAACTTATGTAAATGTCTGTGCGACTTTTTCATTGAGAACTATTCTGGCTCCGCCCAATATTTATTAGAGAACCACTTATATATAGGAAAGTTAAGAGTTCTAAATTTAATTGGAGCCATTTGATAGAGCAATCGTTATTACTATTTACCCAAAAGGAAGATAACATTAAATTGAAGGTGAATCCCCAATTGCAGGAAGATTAAACAGAAAACAAATGAAATAAAATAAGCACAAACAAAATTGTGTGTAATGACCTTATTTTCTTCTTTTTATACTTAGGACTGTTAATTAACCAGATTTAGCTCACTTTATTAATCCTACTACTAAAGATTTTGTAGCAAATAAAAGCTTTTTTCATGGTTACAAGATAAAAATGCTGCTAGGGTGATCGGTAGGTATGACTTAATAGTATTTTGTAGCTCTGGAAGTTCAGCATCTTTTGTTTTAAAAGAGGTAGTTGTAGATATACAAAACATCTAAATGCACACTCACAGTTCCCACTGTATTTGGGAGAAGTAAACTAAGGAAGGTGAAAGGGAATAGAAGTGATGAATAAGAACATTTATTTAGTTAATTATCAGTGCAGCTTATATGCTACTCCATTTATGGAAATGCTGAGTGGCTTGAATATCAATGTAATAAGTTTAAAAGCAAACATCAATTAATGCAATTATAATCAGTTACTCTTTTGTACTCACCACCATTTGAAGATAATATAATCTTACTCATCTCCAAATACCTTTGAAAGAGCCATTTTTTCTTTTATAAAGTAATTTTATTAAACTTTAAAATTAAAAAGATAAAAACTAACTGAACAAAAAAAAGAGTAAAAAATAAAAAGTACAAAAAAGAAAAAACAGAAAAGAAAAAAAATATAAGGATATAGTAAATAAATATATAAAGAAATGACTTCCCCATTCTTCACAAATATAAACAATTTTAGTAACTTATCAGCTCTTTAAATATAACAAATGATTCCTTTGTTTAATTTCAATTCTTATAGTGGCAAATATCTGATTGGGTGTAGGGTGAGGTGAAGGTTCATTCTCCAAACTTGTGGTTGGTTTCAGGCTAGATAACATCTTCAGCAGAGTTTAGGGGATGTCAGTGTTCCTCTGTTTATAAGAGCTTCAGGTGTGGATGTGTCAACTGAGAGTCTTGTGATGGGTCAGGCTGTGAGTCATCAGTGAGAGTCTTATGATGGGTCTTGTGATGGGGAAGTTACATCAGGTGAGAGTCATATTCCATATAGTAACCAAGTTGGGGCAGAAAAGAAACATGGGAAATAAAACAATAAAGCATCTCAAGGAGGCTTTTATGATCATCTCAAGCAGAGGTGGTATTCAGCCGGTTCGGACCAGTTCGGGCGAACCGGTAGCAGTGACTGTGGGTGGGCCTGCCCACCTGCCCGGACGTAATGCTGTCCTATTTAGCCATGTTTTCAAGGCTGGGCACATGCGCAGAAGCCACAGGCATGAGTAAAGCGCATGAGCGGGAGGCTGTGCGCATGAAGCGCAATTAAAGTCCCTTAACACCATTGTAGCATCTCTCAAAAAAGATGATATAAAGCAGAAAAGTGAAGACCCATCATCTCAAAAACCTACCCCATCTCAACAACCTCAGCCTCAACCATGATGGCTGCTAACCAGCTACACTACTACTGACATCTCAATCCTCATCAAAGATGCACTTGAACATGAACAGAAGCGTCCAAACGCCATCTTATTTGGACTTGAGTACAACAATGAAATAGATGACATCACTATGGTTCGCAGCAGCAGCAGCAACTTTCCGGCATTGACCATCTCTCCTGAGGCAATTATTAACATCTCCCGTGACGGCCCGGAATACAAAAACAATGACGGCACGATGGCTCCTCGCTTCTGCAGTCATTTGCAATAGTGAGGCCAGTAAACGCAAATTTATCCACTCAATAAACACACTTGCTAGAAAGCACACTAACCATAATAAACTACGTTTGCGACCTGACCTATCCATATTACAACGTGCATGCTCCCGTGAGCTCCGTGCAGAGCTCAAAAGACACCTGGATCGTGGAGAGACTGACCTATACATCGACTACTGTGCCGACTGTATCAAGCACAAGACCAACGGTTCACGTCCCTACAACCACAACAACCCAATAATCAACAATTGACAATCCCAACAACCCAACATCACAACAACCAACAACCCCAACACCCCAATATCCAAAACTAGGCATGCGCGCCCC
>QLTV01001692.1:179343-204258 GCA_003457575.1 Thermophis baileyi | reverse complement strand
ATATACTTTTCTTAAAAGAGAGAAAACCTAGAGACTTGTTTCCTTTCAGGATTTTTGTCTCCACAATCTTCATCTATTTTATAGCATAAAAATGGACTCCAACCAGCTGGTTTTCATCATTCTTGTCATGGGATGTTGTCACAAATTTGAAGATGGGGAATGGGCTGTCTGGCTTTTCCTGGACTGTTCTTGCTCAGGGAAGTTCATGACTTGATTCCTGATGCATCACTCATAATTTTACCTTTTCTTGATCTTTAGCACATCAGTGTGTAGCCCACCCTTGCATACTGTTGCATTTCCATACACCTTGCATCCACATGGTGTGTATGTCCTTCATTAGGCTGAATATTCATCATATGGTTCATTAAACTCATTATCCATCATGGTCACGAGAAAAAGTTTGGTGATTCTCAAGTAGAGCCAAAGAGTTGCTTTCTGTTCAAATACAGAAGTTCTGTGGTTCAGCTGGCCTTTGGATATTCAGATACCAGAGTATCTGTATATCCAGAGAATCCATCCAACAATGTCATTTCAGACCTGATTTGCAACTCTCATATTCTATATGTAATAAATAGCTGTATATTAGTATGTTGGTTAATACTTGGGGGGGGGGGATGTATAAAGTAAATGCTCCTATGTTGAGCTTTTATTAGGCCTGTAGTTTCTTGCAAATATATGTATCAGTTTAATCTTGCAACTATATTTTTCAGTTTCAAAATCACTGCTACATTGAGTGGATGTCATCCAAACTAATATGTTGGGAATGACTTGTGGAGACTTTATTATCCACGTTTTATAGTGTTACACAAGGAATAACAGCAGAATGATTTTCATCTTTGAGAAGAACATGGTTGAATCTGGCAAGATTCTGTCTGTAGGCAACACTAAAGAAACTACTCAGAAGTAAATCCATGTATTATTCTTGATTCTTTGGGTCTGACAGTCAGTATTTATGGCATAGGTTGACATATAGTCAGGATGGTTTGGAAATTAAGCTTTTATGTCCTGGAAATGTAATACCTCTAGAAGAGGTAGTGCAACTCTGTGAAAGCAAAATTCATTCTTGCTTAAATGCTACTAGGAAGATAAATTTCTCTCTGGCATGGGTAGAATTACTACTGAATATTGGCCTACTACTGATGGTTTAAGAAGTTAGGAAGATATTTTTTAGCATGTACAATCTAAAACTGAGGATCTAAAGCAGGGATCCCCAACCCCTGGTCCATGGCCTGGTTCTGAGCCACGGCCTGTTGGAAACTGGGCTACACAAGCAGCAGGCAAGCATGCAAATCTGCATTTGCATAAGCGGCATGTACATGTGTGATACCATCCCCTCTCCCCCACCGCCACTGGAGCCTGTCTGCAGAGCCAGAGAGGTTGGGCACGACTAATCTAAAAAAAAAAAAAAACCTACTTGAAGAGTCAATGCTATTCAATCCATACTGGTTATAAATGGGCAGGGCTGGAGAAAGCCAGGTGATCTACTCCAGTATTATCACCAAAGCTTTATGGGAAAGTTCTCAAATAAAAGTTCAAAGATGGTGCTGGAAAGTTGGATCCCTGGCAAGAAGTTCAAACATTCCCATAAGTTGGGAAATAGTGATGCAAAATAGTGAGCCGAGGTGGCGCAGTGGTTAGAATGCAGTACTGCAGGCTACTTCAGCTGACTGCTAGCTGCAGTTCGGCAGTTCAAATCTCACCGGCTCAAGGTTGACTCAGCCTTCCATCCTTTCAAGGTGGGTAAAATGAGGACCCAGATTGTTGGGGGCAATATGCTGACTCTGTGAACTGCTTAGAGAGGGCTGTAAAGCACTGTAAAGTGGTATATAAGTCTAAGTGCTATTGCTATTGCTAAAAGGAGAAGCTTCCTTGAGAAGCCTGAAAGCTGAGGAAACCTATGATGAAAATAGTTGTCTATGAGGAAGAAACTGAACAAGACTGGTACATGGAAAATGCAAAGCATGAACCACAGAAAACTGGATATCATCAAGAAATTAATGACAAGAACAAAAACAGGCATTCTCAGAATCAGTGAGATTAATTCGATTGGAATCAGGTACTGCCTATCAGATGCATTTACTATGTACTATGCGGGAAATGACAACATTAGAAGACACGGAGCAGCATTGATAACAAAGAAGAAAGCATCAGCTGAAAATATCTGAGCATAAAAGAACATATTAGAACTTGAGGTAAACTTCCGAAGGTCACAATTTTGCAGATATGTATATCCACCAACAACAGATGTATCTAAAAAAGAAATGGAGGTTCTATGCCGACATTCAAGAAATAATGCAACACATGCTGAAAAGAGATATAATTTATATCATGGGTGATTTCAATGCCAGAAGTAGAAATTGTTAGCAGACTTGGTTTGGGCGAAGGGAATGAAGCAGATGACTGCATGGAGCAGTTCTATGAAGAAAATTGGCTGAGACTCACCAAGACATTGTTTATTCAACCAAATGCTGATTGTACACATTGACATCTCCAAATGGACTGTACCACAACCATATTGATTGCATTTTGTGCAGCCAACGATAGAAAAACAGATTTATTTCTACTAAAACTTTACTTGGTACAAACTGTGACTTGGACCAGGGGTCTCCAACCTTGGCAACTTTAAGACCTGTGGACTTCAACTCCCAGAGTTCCTCAGCCAGCTGGCTGAGGAATTCTGGGAATTGAAGTCCACACGTCTTAAAGTTGCCAAGGTTGGAGATCCCTGACTTGGACCATCAACTACTTGTAGCCAAAGTGTGTCTTAAATTCAAATTCTGCAACACCAAAAAGAATATAAGTCTTGGGAAATATAGGAATAAAAATATCACCTCTATATACAGTTGAGGTTAGAAAAACAACAACCCAGATTCAATTTACTTAACTTCATGGGAAAACAATCAGATAAACTATGGGAAGACATGAAAAAGCCCTTATCATTGAAATAGCCCATTGAAGCATACAAAAACCCAGTGAAGATAAGCACATGGCTGTCACAGGAAACCATCCAAGTTGCTGAACAGAGAATGAAAGCTAAAGCAACGAATGAAAGAGATGAAGCAAAGTGGCTAAAGGAGGCATTTCAGTGTGAAACTAAAAAAGAAACAAAGAAAGGTTCTGGAATGAACATTACAAAGACACGGAGAAAAGAACAAGCTGGAAAGCTTTTTACCCAATTTTTTTTTTTTAGGCCACCTCTTCGATTCTATTTGCTGCAGGCAAAGGGATAATAAGGGACACAGAGAGAAAAGTATTGAATGATCAAAAGCAAATTAAAAAAAACAGGTGGGATTCAATTTATCTCCTCTAACAATCACATCCCAGTAGATTGTGATCCTCCAATCCACCAAATTACTAATCTGTAGAATAGAAACACTTTAATCTGTTCCTGCTGAAATGAAGAAAAGCCTGTTCTCCTTAGTATCAGCAAGGGTAACCTTGGAAAACTAGACTTATCTTCAATAACCAATGGGATTATTTCCTCCTGTTCTCAGCTGGGTTGGGTGGAGTGGGGTGGGGTGCAAGAAAGTTTAATATCTGGTCAAATGGGAGGGAAAGCAGGATGAGGCGAGAGGTAAGAGAAAGCAAGTGAACAAGCATAAATTAAAGATACACTACTGCATGCATGCACAACTCTGTGTTTGTGTGTCTGTGTGGTCCCATAAAGACTAAATATTGCCCACCTCTGCCCTAATACAAAGTCTGTGTGTTGGGGGGACTTCCTAGGGCATTTAAGCAAAGGCCTTTATATATGAGAATGAAAACAGGCAAGCTATATTGCTGCTTTCTTTCTTTTTTTGCTTCAAAATTCACCCTGGGTGCTTAACCTCCATTTCCCCAAGCAACATAAACTATTAGTTTTCTTTCCGTGCATGAGCAACTAAATTGTGTCTTTCTGGTTACTGTGCAAAGAGTGAATCACTGCTAGATATAAATCAGGAAACAGCTCCTCCTGTGATGAGTGAAGTGTTTTTGAGAAGAAATAGCTGCATATGTTTTCAAAAACATTTATCTCCTGGCCTCCCTTTAAAATGGAAGAAATCACCATAAGGCTGGGTTAATGTGGTTCTGAAATGCCAGTGATGTTTTCAATAGACAGTATGGATATTTGGTTCACGGCAATCACAGATTGTACAAATTACTTTGCAGGCTAAGGAAGTCTGTCTCCACAACATATGTCAAAAACCGGACAATCTCTTCACTAAACCCAGCTTCCCTTTAACCTAGTACTCTTCAGATATGTTGGGAATTCTGTAAGTTTTAATTTCATTACATCTGGAGGACATCAGGTTGGAAGAAGCTGAGTTACCAGTTAAATTTTAATGTTCTTCCTTCTTCTCCTTTCTTCACTGGAGATATTGTTCCAAGTTGCCATTGATAAGAGAGCTGTAGTTCCGCTTTCTTTCTGAATATATAGATACTGTGTGTCTGCTTCAGTAAAGAGATAAATAATAAATGTAACTAAGCTGTATGATGTCAAGATGTTTAAAGAAATGTTAATCAATTTCTAGGTATTAAATTAATAAATGTATTAAGTTTTGTGGAAATATGTGTATAATATATGCATATTCTAAGCCTTTAACAGAATAACAGAGTTTGAAAGGACCTTGGAGGTCTTCTAGTTCAATCCCTTGCTCAAGCAGGAAACCCTACACCATTTCAGACAAATGGTTGTACAATCTGTTCTTAAAAATCTCCAGTGGTGAAGCACCCAAAACTTCTGGAGGCAAGCCCTTCCACCGAATAATTGTTCTCACTGTCAGGAAATTTCTCCTTAGTTCTAGGTTGGTTCTCTTCTTGATTAGTTTCCATCCACTGCTTCTTGTCCTGGCTTCAGGTGCTTTGGAGAATAGCTTGACTCCCTCTTCTTTATGGCAGCCCGTTAAATATTGGAACACTGCTATCATGTCACCCCTTTTAAACCAGATAAAGCAATAAGAACTTAAAATAATTTACTAAAAGACCCATATATAAAAAAGTAAGACATTAAATATCCCCATCAGAAAGCAGTTTAAAAGCCCATAATATGGGATACAGCAACCAAAACATCAATAGTGAAACAGAAGCAGAGAAGCAAAAATGCTACAAATAAGCTTGCCTTTCTCAAAGTGTGGGTCACAAAATGCTTTGGGGCTGTGAGTCAGTGGGTGGAGGAATGTCCTCCTTCCCAATCCATGCCAAGCAGGATTACCAGTTTGATGCAATTGTCCACTGGATAGCAAAACAACGCCACGCTTCTAGAGTTCTGTATGAAGCCTAAGTCTCCTTTTAATATTTTTTTTTTTTAAAAAAAACACACTTCATTTTATCTTTTAGTGGGTGAGCGCTCATGCCTGGAATGGTCCAAACAGAAAGTGTGGCTCTGTTCTTTCGTTCAACAAGAAGCGTAGAACTAATTGAAATAAATAGCAGGTTTTATTTAGCTTTCAACCCTTTGCCACCATTCTTTTAATACTAGGCAAATACAGCTGCATTTGCAGCTACTATTACAGTAAAGACAGACAGTTTGTTCTGCCTTTCAAACACCTCTGCAAAAAGGAAAATCCAGGAAATCTGGCAGTTCCTGGGATACTAACCCCAAAGGCCGTAAGATTGCAGCAGAATTCCTGATTACTTCCATAAATCTACACCCATGTTCTCTCAACTGAAAAAAAAAAATGCTGCATTTGTTCACTGTTCCCAGGTGTTTTAAAAACCGATTTAGAATGTGCAAAAGCTGAAAATTGAATTTTTTATATTTAACCGTGAACATCTTTGCCATCCCTTTTTAATATAGATGAATGGCTTTCCACTAACATATGCTTTATAAAAGGAGAGAATTGCTTCGGGAAAAGGTTACTAAAGGAATCAATATGTTAGCATGTCATGCCAGAAGAACAATAGCAGCAATTTTCTTGTGAAGGGATATGATGAGAAGCGCTGGGACTTGGACTTTTTAAAAATGGTGTAAATAAATACATTCATAATAAGGGATGGTTTTAAAAGAAGCGTAACTAAGAAAATCAAGTTCCCCCCCCCCTACTTCAGAAATATTGTGTTTACCCTATTAGCTGATAGTGGGGAAAACTGAAATGTTTATATTGCCTGTCTTATTTTGTGATTTCCCACTAGGTGTTCAATTAAAATGCAGTTATTTAATAAAAATGAATAATTATTTTTATTTATTTATTAGATGTATATGCTCGTTAAAAACTGGTGCACATTAAAATGATAAAATAATAAATAACAATGATAATAAAAAATAAAAAAAGTTAAAAGAGTGGAACACGAAGTACATGGGGGGGGAGGTGTGGTTTTCTCTTAATAACCACCTCCAGCATAGCAATAGCAATAGCATTTGGACTTATTATACCGCTCCACAGTGCTTTTTCAGCAGTCTGAGAGGCTTACAATATCAGCATATTGCCCCCCCGCCACAATCTGGGTCTACATTTTACCAACCTGGGAAGGATGGAAGGCTGAGTCAACCTTGAGCCAGTCAGGATTGAACTCCTGTCAGTGGGCAGAGTTTGCCTAAAATATTGCATTCTAACCACTGTGGCATCATGGCTCCTAGAATGGTGTACTGCTTTTGGGTCCCCAGGACAATTGGCAATCCAGGTCTTCAAACCCCTACAAAAGTAGGGTGGGTGCAGATCTCACCATAGGTGCATTTTACAAACACACACACACACACATGCACACACCTTTCATTTTAATAAATAATAACTTTAAGTGGGTTGAGTCAGAGTGCCTAGGTTACAGCTCAATTACACACCACTGTGGTTTTCTTGTTTGATACTCTTTCATTTCAGATTATCCTTTCTGCTTTCCTTCCTTATCCTCCTAGTTTTGTTCAGGCCAATTCCTGCCTTGCTTTTAGTACCTCTCATTCCAAGATTGCATTTTTTTTGTTGTTGTTGTGGGTGTTCCATCACTGGAGATTTTTTTTTGGAGTTTTTTTTTTTTTATTTTTTTGGAATATCGTTATTGATTTTTCAAATTTTAAAAATCACAATAAATCATTAAGCAATTCTACATCTTCTTATTTACATTGATTTCATATTTATATAGTTCAATATTTACAATATTCTACGTCTTTGTTTCGTTTTCTTTTTTTGTTTGTTTTCTATCGTCAATCCATTGATACCAGTTTTCCCATACATCATAGTACTCTGAGTCTTTTTGTCCTCTTAATAAGGCTCTCACTGAAGGGGGTTAAAACTAGTCTTCAAAGAGCCATTCTTGACCTGATTTCCTCCTGATATGTTAGCCCTGCAGTGCCCAAAATGCTTGCTAGGAACTTTGAGATTTGTAGTATCCTCTCCAGGGGAGACCAGGTTGGTCAAAATGGTTCTAGAAATATATTTTGGTGGTTCTGTACTGAATATTGTATGGCTTTTTCGCAGATACACATCTATGGGATGGGCAGTGCGGTGGGGTTGTGATACAAAACATGTATCATTCCCTCAAACTCCTCCACTTGAGTGAAATATCGCAAGGCAAATACAAAAGTTTCATTTCATTTCAATATTGTTTAGATTTTAATTGAATTTGAAAACCAAACCCAAAAACAGCTCCTATTGGGAAAACAGCCTGTTTTTGCTTTGGGTCTGCTTGAGACTCAGAAAAATCTTCAGTGGCATTAGCTGAGCTCTAGCTGGGGTGGGGGAACAACCTTTTGTTCACTTGAGGAGGAATGGGGGGCCCTCCCAGATGCCGGACTAGAAGGCCCATCGCTGGCCCTATTGATGGGGGCCATTGAGAAAGCTTCTGAGAAGGAAGTAAAAGAAAATATGGGGCAGCCCAGAAATATTGGAATGTAAGCAAAGCTGCCATTCGTAATTAAACAGCAAATGCTATTCTGGAATCGGCTGCTACTCTTCACTGTTTAGAACCAAAGAATTTCATCTTTGAAAAATATTTTCCCCCTATAAGGAGCCCCTGAACAAATGTCCATCAGATGTTTATTAACAAAGAGGAGGCAAAAAAAAATCTTTCTTCTTTCTTCCTCATTGCACAGCAAAGCTCTCCACCATTTCCTACAGGAGTATAGCACCTGTGTACATCGGCTGAGAAGCTCTTCAAAACTGAGCTTGGCAGCTCCACTTGATCAGCCAAGAGACCATGTGCATGCAGCATTCCTCAGCTGTCCTGAGAGAGTCTCTGTACCTGAATGACAGGTGCAGCACCTAACACTCCCTGTCTGCATGGAAGCAGAGGCAAATGGTTCTCTCACGTCCTGAACTCACCGGTTTTCTAGTCATGGCTTGGCATGTGGGAGTATGAATCTGCTGAAGGTAGATTTAAAAAAAAACATTTATAGGTAGAGAATGGATTGGGGGAAAACTCAATGTGATGGCCATGTTGGTGATGAAGGATCAGCCAATGCTTGATGAAACATTGCCAATGTTGGCGATGAAGCATCAGCTCAGGGGTTTAGAATTATATTACAGGTATGTCACTGTGGCAAGCCACATAAGCATGCTGTGTTGGACAATTACTTTATATGGGAAAGGATTTGCATAGCAACTATTGAGAGTTTACTCCAGAAAAAGCTTCACTGAAGTATGTGTTTATAAATGAAAATGTTAATGATAATGGAGATTTTTCATTCCTTGCAAATAGCAATACCTATACCACTTAGACTTATATACCACTTCACAGTGCTTTACAGCGCTCTCTAAGCAGTTTTACAGAGTCAGCATATTCCCTCCCAACAACAATCTGGGTCCTCATTTTACCGACCTCGGAAGGATGGAAGGCTGAGTCAACCTTGAGCCAGTCAGGATCGAAGTGCCAAACTGCTGGCAGCCAGCAGTCAGCAGAAGTAGCCTGCATACTGCATTCTTACCACTGCACCACCATGGCTCTTGGTGAAGAAATGAACAAATGAAGATTGTTTCATACCTTACTGAGAAGTAATCATACTCACTCTTGCTGAGAATTATATCGACCATTCCCACTGGTGAGATTGGGAGGATATGTTATGGATCCTATTGATTAAGAAATTTCAAGGTGGGGTCTAGGAAAAGAGCCTTCTCTGCCACTGCTCCTTCTCTAGGTCTTGTCCTCAGTGGTGAGTTTGGCCCTCACTCTTCTGTCCTTCTGGAAGAGCGTGAAGACCTGGCTTTGCTAATTAGCGTGGGAATCGAAGATTGGCATGCAACCCTCAGGGTGGCCCTTTAACTCACTTCTTAAACTCTGATTTTATTCTGTTCTTCACTCTATTTTATAATTTTAATTATGACTCTTTTATAAGGTTTTATGGCTGTATTTGTAAATCACTCAGAGTCACTTGAATATGGGTGGTATCTACATTTAATAGATAAATAAATAAAAGCAGACCTAGAGGCACATTAAACAGGGAGTTGAAATGCTTTATGCACATAGAAGGCCCCGTAAAATATTGAAAACCGTTGTCTAGCATTTTTATGGTGAGCATATTAACTTGTTTGCTGCATAGTTTCACCACTTTATTGCCTTCTCCACTTATATTTTAAAACATCTCAGAAGGCAGTGAGTTCCCCAGTGAAGGACCCATCAAAACTGAAAAAAAAAATAATAATCCATTTTGGGGTACCTGCCCTGAGCTCCAAAATATCTGCAAAGAGTTGAAATGTCGTGGATGGGCATATAGGAAAAGGCACAAGATACATTTCCCCTCTTGTATTTTAAAAAGGTGGCGATGAATAAAGGGAAGAAATCTGATTGTAAAGATAAACGGTGGTATAAAATAATATTTTTGTTGTCTTTTGTGTTGTGAGTTCATGGTGGTCGACATAGAATGGAAACAAACAGATATATATTGCAAAGATAGATGTACATGGTAGTTATAAAACTGCAATGAATTTTAGGAATGCAAGATAAACCTTACTGGATGAGGTTAAAAAGGCATGTAGTGTTTTTATTCTGTTTTATTCTATTGCAGCTATCTAGAATAGAGGTTTGGATCTGGGAGCAATACTTGACTTTCAGGTAAGGAAAGAGAGCTTTCAGATTTGTAGAAGCTAAATGACTGATATTTGTTTCAACTTGAAATCAGATCATTGCAATGCTGTTCTAGCATGTCTATTCAGAAATAAAACTTACAGACCATATTGGGACTTATTACCACACAGAATAATGGCTTTTGCGTGTTTTGCATAAATCTGAATGGGGCTTTGGAAAATATGCAACCATAACATCTTTCTAATTTGAACATATAGCCTTTGGTTCTATCATCTCTATCTCTCTAGTCTATCTTTATTATAATTTTAAATACAATAAAATATGAAGGATCAAAAGAAAGTAGAAGTAAAAATAAGAAAAAAGACAAAAGGAAGAAAAGAATAGAATTATGACTTCTACTCCTTTTTTTTCTATTGAATAATTGCCATCTTACTCCATTTCCCCTCCATTTTTTCTTACTTTGTATTTCCCTTCCCCTTCCCTTTTAACCCTTTTTAGTCCCCAAATCTATATATCATTAATTTCTTTCAACAACAAGTTCATATATGGTTGTTACTCTTTTAAAAAGGTTATTGGTTTTTCCCCCTGATGAAACTGGTCACTTTGATCGTTTCTGCAAGCTCTGTCAAGTTTAAAATCCAATCTTCCACTGTGGATATTTCATTATTCTTCCTTCTTTCTACATACCGTAATTTTGCCATAGTTACCATATACATATTAATTTCCCATATTTACTAGTTCAATGTCCATGAAACCCAATATAAACAATTCTGGCTTCATCTTAATGTTAATCTGCAATATCTCTTGCATCATTGTATGGATTTCAACCCATAATTTCTTTGCTTTTTTTTACAATCCAGAGATAGCCTTTGGTTCTCAATGGTAGCATGATAGCGCTGGTGCTTGGATGCTTGTTATTAAACTCCTGGGAAACTTAAGAATACAGCTGAAAACACTTTATTTATTTTTTTCATTTTCATGTTTATTATACAAAGAAGAAAAGAAAATAGGAAATTAAGGGGGGGAAAGGGAATGAGGGAAAGGGGGTGTGAGATACAAGGGGGAAGAGAAAAAGAAAGAAAAGGGGGCATTGACTTCCAACTCTTCCTAGCACAGTACAAGATAAACACACTCCAACCTCAACTTTTTGCTTTTACACATTAATATATAACGAGCCATTTCTATAACACCAAATCTTTCTAATCAACAAAACCAGTTTTATTTTTTTCTTCACAAGCACAAATTCCAGAAGTGATAGCTGAAAACACACTTTAAATTCATCCCACTTTCAGCAAAACCTGTTTAAAATGAGGGAAAAGGAAACAGTCCATATTTCTCTATCCCCCTCTCCCCTGTATTTCATCTTTTATTATACGCTTAGCTTATTAAATGAGAAGAAGAATATTTCAAGTAAATCAGCACTTCCTGACCTCAGCTGCATTCAGTTACGGACAGCCAGTGTCAAAAAATGCTGTTCCCTATTCAAACAAGAGAAAAAGGTCACTGCATCTGTGTTTGCATTTGAATCTGAAGTGATCTAAATACGCAGAAAGTTCTCTAACTCTTTGCCCCAATTAAATCAAAATAAATGACACAATTACTTGCAAAACTCCATGTACTATATCCAACTTGATTCTCCTGGGACACTTCCAGACATCTGTAGACTTGATGTTAGAGATGATAGACTAGCAATTGAACTATGTTTACAAACCATGTTAAGTTAGTTTGTTTAGCTATGGTTTGTTGAAAATACCATACCATACCTGGCTAGGCTCATGCAACACAAACTGCAGAAGAGAATTACATGCTAAGTCAGAAAAAAACATGTCTTTCACATAATGGGTTAACCCAACCTCTGACAAGACAGGTAGGATCAACCACTCAACAGGTGAAACTACATACTTTGGCTCATGAGTTGCTTTTAAAAAAAATGCTTGGTGATCAATCAGTTAATGTCTCCCTGGATAATAATAATAATAATAATAATACAGAGTCAGCATATTGCCCCCAACAATCTGGGTCCTGATTTTACCAACCTTGGAAGGATGGAAGGCTGAGACAACCTTGAACTGGTCAGGATTGAACTCCTGGTGTGTGGGCAGAGTTAGCCTGTAATACAGCATTCTAACCACTACGCCACCACGGCTCCTCTAATAAATAATATCTAATAATATTAAATCTAATAATACCCCATGTTTAGATATTCAAAGAGGGCTGTGAAAATATTTACAGACCCCTTGCATCCTGGACATAAATTGTTTCAACTCCTACCCTCAAAACAATGCTATAGAGCACTGCACACCAGAACAACTAGACACAAGAACAGTTTTTCCCTGCACGCCATCACTCTGCTAAACAAATAATTCCCTCAACACTGCCAAACTATTCACTGTCTGCATTACTATTACTATTAATCTTCTCATCGTTCCTATCACCCATCTCCTCACACTTATGACTGTATGACTGTATGACTGTAACTTGTTGCTTGTATCCTTATTGATTGTTTCCTGGTATGATTTGATTGCTTATTTGTATCCTATGACCATCATTAGGGGTTGTACCTTATGATTCTTGACGAATTTTGTCTTTTTATGTACACTGAGAGCATATGCACCAAAGACAAATTCCTTGTGTGTCCATTCACACTTGGCCAATAAAGAATTCTAATCTAATCTAAAACTGCAATCCTTATTTGCATTTTTCAAGTAATTTTTGTGAGATCACAGTTTCACCACATTTGGATTCATAGTTGGTAGACCTGTTCCCTATTGTCAATTTTTTTTAAACTTTAGTGTTCACATGGCTACTTGCAGTACTATTTCTGTACTGCAATGATCCAATTTTCATCCACAAATCCAGCCAGTGGTTGAATGGTGGTGAACTTGGGCAGATTGTGGTTGTCCACTTCGTGGATCTCCAGAAATGTCCACCATTTGAGAATTGCTGGATTAAGGAGAAGGCAGCTGATGTTCTATTGATGCTGTGGGAATCCAGACAAAGTTGAAGGCAGCTGAGATCCAACAGCAGGAAGCAGGATCAGAAAGAGAGTTTTGCAGAACTGATTGGCTGATGGAAAAGGCAGTTACCTTTGGAAAAGAAAGATCCAGAATCAGTGAGTAAAATTTGACCAAGCTGCTGGAATAACAAGAAACTGAAGAAAGAGTTAGGGTTATTTTCCTTCTTTTTTTTTCTTCTTCTCTAGGCTAAAAGTTAGCTTGAGAAGTGAAAATACTGAAGCTGTCTAACAAAGTGAGCATATGAAAATTGTGATAAAGAACACCTGTGTGAATGAGGGAAAGTCAGTTAAGAAACTGCAAATAGCTTTGTATGAAAATGTATGGACAGTTTGTTAAGGCACAGTCTGTATTAGAAACAAACACAAAGTATTTACTCTCAAAGCAGTGGTACAATAAACATGTTAATTTAGAGAAGGTGTGTATCTCCCCCCCCCTCTCTCTTTTGTGTCTGCAAATTGACAATGCAATTGCCATTTGCAGGTAATTTCCCTGCTGTAGTCTGAAATTTCTTTTTTGTTTTTTTACTTGGGAACAGAAATATGGTTTAATACTTGTTGGTTCAACTTGTACACTCAAAGCTTATTATACCTACCTTTTTGTTTAAATCATCTTCCCACTGTGTCCCAACCTCCTGGTTACCAACCTTACTTATCTTTTGTGTAACTCTGAAGACTTTGAAGAACGTAAAAAAGAATTAAGGAGGAGCGAAAATCTCCCTTTCTTTCCCTCTCTCCCAAGTCCAGTGCAGCTGTTCTTTAATTTTCTGACTATGTTGGCACATGGGGAATTGGAACTTGTGGATGTGTAAAACAGATCTGATAGGGACACATAATAAAATACAGCACCATAAAATATGACAGCACCTTGGCTTTCCAGCGTGCCAACGGGTAATCAGGGCAGTAACTGAATAAGACGCATTATTTTATACAGATTTCACTGAATAGTTTAATAATAATCCCAGCCTGCCAGCCTGCTGACTGTTTCACCACCCAGGCACTGCTTGCCATTTAGTTTTCCTGGTTTGAATGGGAGCCTCTTAATTTCCAAAGCAATTTGCCAGCTTTTGTTCAGTCCCCTCCCTGGCCATTTTCCATGTCATTGCTCTTTTCACTAGATTCTCTAGGTCTAGCCTCAAAAATGCTTCAGCTTTGCCAACTTGACTGTAAAGCTGCAGTCACAAGAAAGTGGCTTCTAATGGTGCTTGAATATCTAACCATAATATGTGTGGGAATGGGTCACCCTGTGCCTGAGGCCAGGTTTATATCTTTCCAACATAATCAGCTGCAAAGAGATTTAAGAGACTGATCATTCCTCAATAGTGGCAATGTTCACGCCAAGGCATAATGGCAGCTTTGGGTTGAGGGGACCACCAAGATGTTGAAGTGCCTACCAAGCTTTGAAAAACAGAGTATGACAAAGACCAGAAAAAAATCAGAGTGTGGGAAATCGGAGTAGGGTTAATAGTCTGAGAATAAAAACTTCACAATTTTAATGACTCCCCTGGTTCTCCACAGCAGTCCTGTTGCTTTCGGTTGTAATTTTGCATGAAGCCTGCACAGATCTAAGGGCTAAGAACTTGTCTGAAGTTTAAGGAATGTATTTGTTCTGTCGGGAGAATGAGGGTGGCTTAGAAATGAGACAAGACGGTTTCCAAGAAAAATCCCTTTATTAGGGTAACAGCTAACCAGCAACAAGAACAGGGAAAAACCAGCAACTCACTTTTTGTCAGCTGCTATTTATATAGCAGCTGTCACAATGGGCAACCAATAGTGTGCGTTTATTTTCCCGCCGGCTGAGCTGTCACGCCTCAGCCAATGGGAGACTCTTCCGGGTTTGTTGGGCATAATGGTGTGGCTTGCGGATGCAACACCATTGCAGTTATTTAACATATTTAAATTATTATTTACTTATTTAAGGAACTATTTAAGGAATTTAAAATTCCAGAATAATTAATCAGAGCATGGTAATGTATCTTGTAAAGGATGGAATTATTTTTAACATCTCCTTAAAAATGTAAAAATAATGACTTTACAGTCTCATTGTAGTTCTAGCCAAGGTGGCATGAACATTCTTTCCCCTTACTTTAGGAATATTAGAGGCAGCATTCAAATGACCAATTAATGGTCATTGCTCCCACAATGTTGTTCCATCTCCAAAGTTAGGAATTTGTTTTAAAATCTGTTTTACCCATTTATGCAACTTGCCTAAAGACATTCAAAAACTACGATGTCTAAATAATGGGAAACACATCAGAGGAAAACATATATCAGTATGAATAACTGTTGAGATAGAAAATTCAATAAATTAAGACTTTTTGGATACTAGAGAAATATACCATAATCACATATGGGTAATAGTGTTTCAGTTGAAATAATGATTATACTGCAATGTATTTATGAACAAAAATGGCAAATAATCAAAAGCAACACAGGTATATTACATGTTTACAATATTGAGAAATAAAATATAAAGTTACTATAAATAAATAAAATGCTGAACTTTAGCCACAATAGACTCAGATTCAAATCCCTAAAGAGGCAAAAAGCTCATTGAGTAAAACTCTGAGCATCAACATTATTGCATTATTGTAAAGATCATTCCATGGCCTTTAATATCTCATAACTTGAAGTGTGTGTCAACAGTTTACTTTTAATACAGCTAGTTGATCTGATCATGGCATGATGGTAAAGAATATAAAGGTTACAAATTTGGAGTTTCTGAACATCATGCAAATTGAAATGAACTCTGGGTGTGTTGCTCCAACACTTGTGCTACTCAAAAGCCAACTGGAAGCAGGATTGTGATTATCACATTCTGCTTATGAGCTTCTAAAATACCTTTGAATGAACATTGGGAAAAACAGAATACTAGACAAGAGTGGCTCTTTTCTTTGTTCTGATCTAGAAGACTGTTCTTCATATATAACACTGTAACATTACATCTATGTTTTGTTGCACCTCAGGGATAAGTAGACAATTGACTGGAATTTCTGGATCTGTTGTGGCCTGTCGGCCGCTGGCCCCTCCAGCAGCCAAATCAGATGAGGAGGAGGCATGGGAGTCAGGATCAGCATCAAGGCAATCTGAGAGCTCAGAGGGGGAAGAGGGAATGGAGCTGTCAGAGAGACAGACAGAGGTGGAGCCTGGGCCATCCGTCAGCCCTCAGATGGAGAGTCAACAGCCCCCAGGTCTGGAGGTGGCTGATAAGGAAGAGGAGGAACAGCTGGGTCTAGTGGCTGATGCACGGATGCACAGAAGGCAGAGGAGAGGAGAGCAGTGGAAATCTGTGAGCTGATCCTTGGGATGGAAGAGCCACCGCTGCTAGCGAAGCCCCACCCTAGCTCTGGGAATAAAAGGCAGGGGGTGGAGATGAATAGATGTGGCAGACAACTATTCATCTCCCTGCCGGACAGACTTGTTAGCCTGCTGTGAGAGAGAGACTTTTTGCCAGGGCTGCTGGCGCTCCTAATAAAGGAATTGTTGATTGATTACAGAGGGTTTGTCGTGTTTGGAAAGCTGGGTCAGAACAGGATCACTGTATAATTGATAATATGTTTTGATTACTATCTTCCTAGTAAGGACAAAAGCAGCCATTCCCTTCTCCTAATTAACCCATTAGAATTTTCAATAAACTGTAACAAAAATATAAGTTGTATATCTAATTTGTAGTCGTTGAACAGTCAAAGTAAGTGGCATGTAAGATGTCACTTGTTCCATCCCCTGAACTACCAGACTTTCTCCCATCAATTAAAAAAAAACAGAATATAGTAGATTTAAAAAAAAAATCTTAGGTTATTGCCAGGATATAGCAGCTGCAGTTAGTAAGAAATAAATGAATATATACTGCATTTGCATAGTACATAAGCTATATTTACATATTATACTTTGGGGGAGACTATCTGGTCCTCTTTAAATATTTTAGACAATAATTCCCCTCAACCATGACCATTGGCTACATAGTCCAAAACATCTAAACTCTTTTGTATTGCCCATTTCTGCTTAAGTACAGTATGAATACCATGAATAGAGTCTGCATAGGTAAAAAATGTACAGTTACACTATGAAAAATGCTAAGCAAAAAATCCTGCAAAAATTTAAACAGAGACAAAATAGGAAGAATGAATTTTCAGAGACCGTAACAATTTTTTCTGATTTGAGGATAGGGTTAGGGTTAGGATGATTATTAAAGTCAATATTTCCCTTGCTTCCTTTCCTAATATTATAAGAACAAGCTCAGAAAAATTAATTGACCACCACATCATGGTGGTCTTTGCCTTGAGTTGGAGCGCATACTTATTTAAGATTGCTCACTAGAGCTTTCCAGGTATGTAGGGGAGACGGATTGGAGATATTATCATTACACTACCCAGCCTCTGTGGTAGAATGTAGCCTGGATTCCCAGGAGGGAGGGGCTGCATTCCAGAGGGCAAAGAGGCAGCAGAGGTTGGAATGTTTGGTCAGGAGATAGCAGGTGAAAATAGTTCCTCCATAGCAATTCCTAAATTATATCTACAGTTATGTAGACAGTTTCTTTAGTCTGGCAAGATTCTGTCTATTGGTGAAGAACAATATGGGAAATTACTCAGAAGTTAACTTCACATGTTGTTCTTGGTTCTTGGGGTCTGACAGTCTCCTCCTTCAGAAGTTTCCACATTTGGTAAATGTTTCCATATGATATTATTATTTAATAATAATAATATGTATAAGCACAGACTGCACAGAATGGTTTCTAAGATCTCTGTGCATATACCCCTCTGTGGCACAAGAAATGGACACTGAGCATGCTGATAATCTCCCTCCCATGTTTAAGGACATCTGTATAAGGCCACTTTTTATCTACTCAAACTGTTTGGAGTCTTGCCATCAACTTCAATAAGAGCAGGTCATGCGTTGATTGAAAACAAACATGATAGAGAATTTGTCTGCCTGCGTAGCTCAAATGATTATCTTTAATGAATCTTAACATTTTGGATCATCAGGAAAAGTCAACCATACTAAAGTCTTTTTGAATGAAGTTGAGCTAAAGTTATTACTGATGAAACTCAGTTATTTCAAGTGGGTTTAAGCAGGCCTGTCTCGTGATTTTAGTTGTGGCCTAGTGTGGTCAAGGTGTAGAACTAAGATTGAGGCTATCTAGGTTCAACTCTACACTCAGTCAAAGAAGCTCACTGAGCAACTTTGCATCATATACTCTCAACATATTTCATAACATTTTGTGTGGGGATAAAATGAAGGGAAATTTCCATGTAAGCTGTCTTGAGCTGCCTCCACTTGCTGAGGAAAGATGAGATATAAATGCATTTATCAAATAAACAAATATTACACACATATTCTAAGTTGGGGAACTGGAAATAAAATAGACAGTTTCAGGTTTTTAATTAGAGAGCTTATTAACAAATACAATTCATTTCAAGGGGAACCTGCTTCCAAGGAAAACTATCTAAGGTTGCCAATCTAAAATTGAGTCAATGTGTTCCTTAAAAAAAAAAAAAATCTCCATTTGCAGTGTTTCTTTAGGTTAATATAAAGGCTGTTGTTACTGAAACATAATTAGAGGAAGTGTTATGATCTAAAAAGACCATAGGGTTGAAGGAGAGGAAAAAACCACAGAGATCTAGTTATTGTTCCATTCTATTAAAGTTCTATATCAAACCAAATAAATAGGCCTGGTTTTGTGTGCAACATTCCTTAACATGTGCATTTTTGTGGATACTGAATGCCACTTCCCCAAATATATTTAATTTGGGGAATTAAATTTATAAGGTGACTCTGGCTGGCTTACAAATGGTAAAAAGATAAGCATAAAAACAATTAAAATTAAGAAGAGTTATATAAACACTAAAACCAAGGGGTTGGACAGCATGAGGATGAGGTCTTCTTCTTACTCCATCAACCACCTCTTGTGGACAGCACCCCTCTCGGGGCCCCAAGCTAACTGACAAAACCAGGTTTTAATGCTCTTCCAGAAAGCCAAAGGGGTAGGATCAGATCTTCCTCCGGCAGAATGTTCTCAAGGCCTGGGCCACAGCAGAAAAGGCTCTTCTCCTTCATAACACCAGCCAGAATTCCTTCACTGATAGGGTCCGTAGCAGTGCCCTTCCACTGGAATGAATGAGGTGGGTTAGTCCCATTAGGGAGAGACACCTCCTCAGATACAAGCAGTTTTACTACCAAATATAGTTTTACTGCCAAATATGCATTCTGCATAGATTTTTTTTTTCAACTTGCAAGACCAGCATTAGCAGATCCTGTAGACCAGGGGTATTAAACTCTAGACCCGGGGCCCAGATCCGGCCCACGGGGTGCTTAGATCTGGCCTGTGGGGCTGCCCTGGAAACAGCAAAGGACCGACCTGCGGTGCCTCTGCCAGCAAAAATGTAGCTCAGGAGAGCCACGGGCGGCCCTCCCGAGTTCCGATTTTGCTGGCAGAGGGTTGCAGGAGGCTGTTACAGCCAAAAATGGAGTTTGGGAGCCCGTTTTCACTGGCAGAGCACTCAGGCCACTACAGGCGCCCCCGACATGAGTGACGTCGAGATGGCCATGCACACCCTGGCCACGCCCACCCTGGCCCCCCGAGGTCAAACACAACCCTGATGTGGCCATCAATGAAATCGAGTTTGACACCCCTACTGTAGACGATGCATCTGTTTCTATCATAATGGATTATTTTTCATTAGATCAATTGTTTCTTTTGAAAAGAAATTGGTGAGAGATTTCTGTGAACTTCCTATTTGAGGCGGTTGAAGCAACTTCACCAGCACATGCAACTGGCTGGCAGAAGGACAGTTGTTCCAATGAAGAGGCAAGACAGATCCAACACAATGATCAAAGTTAGAAGAAAGTGGAAGAGCAGATCCTTCTGAGTGCCTTAATCCCATTAATGCAAGAATTCACTTTTGATTCAGTTAATGTATTTCATTTTGCCAACTTCATTTTAATTTTCCATTCCTAAGAATGGTCTATTCACAAAGCATCGATTATGAATGCATAATTGCACCAGGCTGTTACATATGGTTGTGATGATATTCATAATAGGGGAAAATAAGTGGCAGGTCATAGGCTACTTTAACAATCCAAGATCTCTTTTTCGGGCCATTGTTTCTGGAACCTCACATTTATTCATATTAGCTCCATTTATTCTTTTCAATGCTCTGCCCAATTCCTGTCTTTTTCTTGGGGCGGGAGATGGGGGGGGGGAGAGAAGGCCTTAAAAATTAAATACAGAACTGTCATGTAGTGAACAATTTAACACTTATATAACGTAGCTGGCACATTTTAGTGCCTTTGTATTTAAAGCCAGGCCTTATGGGGATCATAAATTTGATGGTGAGTCTCTACTGACCAAAACTATGAAGTATTATATGAAATTTTGGGCCAGTCTTTTATAAATTTAATTTAATTTAATTTAATTTAATTTAATTAATTGTATTTCTATGCCTCCCAACTCCCGAAGGACTCTGGGCGGCTTACAACAGGGTATAGAAAATACATTTAAAACATCATAAAATATAAGAAAACCAATTAACAGTCACATACATACATATCATTCAAGGCCAGACCTCGCAAATTGCGAGATCAACGGCCCCAAGCTTGCCGGAAAAGCCAGGTCTTCAATGCTTTCCGGAAGGCCAATAGGGTGGGGGCAGTCCGGATCTCAGGGGGTAGCTGGTTCCAGAGAGCCGGGGCAGCCACAGAGAAGGCCCTTCCCCGCAGGCCCGCCAGCCGACACTGCTTAGCTGACGGGACCCGGAGGAGACCAACTCTGTGGGATCTTACCGGTCGCTGGGAACTATGAGGTAGAAGGCGGTCTCGAAGAATAAAAACAAGAATCCAACAGGATAAATGGATTATCATGTGCATCATTTTATATAAGCAGAAGGAGAGCAAGCTGAGTCGGAGTATAGTGTATATGAATAGGAAACAATTAGACCGGGTGTCAGGTATTATGTTGAAACCAGAATGGCAGCAATTTAAATTTGCTGTTGAAAGCAACATCATCTTCTTCTTTCATGAGATACAGTTCCCAGTACTCCTCCATGTTATTGACACAGAGTGATTGGATAGCAGAAGTGAAACATAAGAAATTATAAAGTTACATCATGTGTTACCTTAACTCCATGTAACGACGCAATAGACACGTAGACAATCAAGTCGACATTGTCATCAGCACATTCCAAGAATTTTTAAAACTGTTTCCTTCAATGAAAACATAGCCTTACAAGCAACAGTTTACTTGGCTATTTCAGATTAATTCCTGTCTTCTAAATTTCTTTACACCTTTTGGCCACATACATGAAACCCTTTGGAGGAGTTAGGAATGAGTCCATAGAGTGAAAAGTTGAAAGGCTCAAGTTTCCTTTCCCAGAAGGGCTCTGTATGCACACCCTTAGCCCTGCATTCCTGCCTTGATATAACTGCTTGGCAGTGACTGACGCCACCATCTTTGATCCAGATGGATTCCTGTACCTTGCCTGCTCCCCTTAAACCCGGCATATGAAAGACCCCAAGTGACTGTGGGCCTTACTGGCATGTCCAAAGAGAAAAGAAGATGATAACAATGAAATCAATTCTATAGTATCATCTCCTAGGTCTGTAGCATAAAGTATACAACTAGGACAATCGGTCTGTTATAGATTAATCTCACACACACAAAAAATACATTTTTTTTGAAAAATAAAATGAGGATGAGTATTCCTTTTGAGCTATAAGTAGTTACAGGTCAAATATTCAGTGGCAAAGGAGATAAAAAATATAAGCTGTTCAAAACAACATCTGCAAAGGATCTCACATAGAAAACTGGAACAATGTAAAGTTCTCAGCAGAGTACCAGATAACAAACATTTTTTCCCTCAAAATATCTTCAGGGATATAAATAATACTGGATAGAAAAACTTGATCCAGCCTTTCATACAATAAGAAGAAACTTTTTCTTAAATATTTTCCATGTGAGGGAAAGCAGGCTGCTACTTGGCACATGTATATATTATAGTATTTGTCTTTTGTCCTCATAATAATGTGCCTTATTAATCAAAGCAAAGATACCACTTTGACCATGTTTAAGTTTATTTCCATTAAATAATCCCATACGGCTGCCGAGGGATCAGATGACTCCCGGTGAGGAGATGGGTAGCCATGTGGCTAGAGGACTATAAGTGGATATCTTCTTGTCTTCTCTTGGTACACTCTGAGAAGTTTGATGAATGCTGAACCATTCTTGAATAGCGTACATTAACAGTTTAAATTAAGTAAATGTGATTGTTTAGGATGCTTGAAAATAGCAATAAGCAATTTAAAAAAAAAAGCTTAAATAATGCGTTTTAGAGCAACAAAGTATTATGCAACAGAGTGTACAAGAATAAGAACTCTGCCTGTTCTTTTTGATTATACAGGGTTATTCAAAAAGAATGAACCGATTTCATGACGCATTGCTTCAGTTCTCAAGCATCGTCATGTAATGAGTCAGTGACCATTTGAAAGAGGAGTTATCTAAGTGTTGAAGGCCACATGGAACACTTGTACGACAGGAAATAAAAGTTGATTGTGAGTAGAATACTTGTGACTTGGCTGCAGTTTTGTATTACTTTTCCTTAATAAAATACTGCGTCATGAAATCGGTTCATTCTTTTTGAATAACCCTGTATTACACCTGGCAGAATTAATGGGGCAAAACATACATTTTACAAAGTACAACCATGAAACGCATTTAGCCAGTCTCCATATGTAAATTAAATCTAATTCTTGTCTCTTTGAGCAATATGAAATAAAGTGACCTAGCTTTGTGTACAATTTTATGTAAAACTGCCCAAAGTACAGCACACGTGGGATTAATGGATTTCCATTTATTTTGTTAGATTATTGTAATGATTACTCTGTGAAATCTCATTATTTCTGGATTTGCTATCAGATACGTGGACTAGGGACCTCATTTTGCTCAGGTTCAGATATTTTCTGTAAGTGATTAGATTACACAGAACAGTTACTTTTTAAAAAAAATGCTTCAGCATAATATCATAAGAATAAAACTAGGACTATTGCAAAAGATATATTTCAATGCTCGATCCCAGTTCAAATTCAACACTGATTTTATTTTTTATTTTTGGATGGATGGTATTTTGCAAATGGGAAAAAATTTCAAGCAATTTTAGAAGCGGAGCGCTTACCATTAACAGCAGCTGGAGCAGCTCTTTCTATTTTTGTAACCTTTATGTTTTGCCAAGGAGTGAAGAAAGGACAACATACTGAGCTTTTCCAACATCCTCTGATGTGGAAAGTAATACTCCTTGTCTGCTATATTTGAAAAGAAGGAGGCAAAGATAATGTCATTTATCATTGCTCTTCATACAAGGGCTGATTCTACTTATGGGGCCCAAGAAGACCTGTAATAACCCCACTGGACATCCACTGTTTTCTTCCCCTCTTTTTTCTTTCCTTCGGTCACCCTGTGCTGTACTAGAAGTCGGAAGTATTTTTCCTTAATTTTCAAAGGCTGCGGCAGAATTTACTCTCTGCATAGACTTTGGTTCAGCAGTAACCTTGATGCCATGTGTCTTCAATATATCATTTTCCTGTATTATATCCTCTCCCTCAATCTCTCACCCTCCCTCCGGGTCCTCTTTTCCTTAGTTTTTCTGGAACACATTGCTATCCTGTAGATTTCAGCCAATTGCAACTTTATTTAACTCCCATTTTATTGCAACTCCTAGGTGTCAACATGCCCACAGTCCTATTTTATCTAGGTATCTCCCTTCTTCAGCATTGTCCCCACTGCATTAAGATATGCCACCATCAAAAGATAATATCAACAGGATTTGTTTTACCAATGGTTAGTTAATAGAAACAGAAGTTAGAAACTCAAAGGTTCAAGAGAATGATTAATTATACAATGAAGGTCTATTAGTATGGATAAGCAAATATTATTATCATTATGTGATTATCATTAATGCTATGAATATTAGTGTTATTATTACTATTATTATTTTTCAAAATTAATTGTACCCAGACAACACACTGTTCATGCAGATATTGAGTTTTTGTGTATACTAAAGAAAAATGTATAAATAATATAGATAGATAGATAGATAGATAGATAGATAGATAGATAGATAGATAGATAGATAGATAGATAGATAGATAGATAGAGATAGCTAGCTAGCTAGCTAGATAGATGATAGATAGATAGATGTTAGATAGATAGATAGATAGATAGATAGATAGATAGATAGATAGATAGATAGATAGATAGATAGATAGATAGATAGATGATAGAATCAACTAATCCATCCTCATTCTGTAGCTCCAGGTGATATTACACTTTCAAATAATCTTTAACCTTATCCAAGGACCATAGAGAAGTAATTACATGTGTTTTTTCTCATGTATGTTCTACTTCTTTGGGTACAAAATAGAAGTGGAGCCCAACAGAAATGGGCCTTTCAAGAATAATCTTTCTGAGTGGAAGAGGGAAGCAAAACTATTGAAATTGTAACAAAAACTAAACACAGGCAACACTCAATGGGAAAGTGAAGTTCTGAAAAAGACCAAGGGATGAGGGTGAGAACTAATGACCAAATGAATATTACAAACTCTCGATTATGATTTTACTAGGCTGAAGAAAAATCAGATGTGAGAAATAATAACTTTTATACGTTGCTTGATTTCCAGTGGTTTACAAATTGTTAAAAAACATTTTAAACAAGAAAACAAAAAGGAACAAAGATGGGAGAGATAACAAACCCAAACCTGAACAAAGAAAAATACGAAAAGGGGACTTTAGTCATACTTGCCAATAGATGGCAATGTTTAATTGGAGGAACCTGGAAATGCCAACCCTGTCAGATTGGATTGACTAGGCAGATACTAGAGGAGATGGGCAGTCCCTCAAGTAATCAGGCTTTCCTTCCTTCCTTCCTTCCTTCCTTCCTTCCTTCCTTCCTTCCTTCCTTCCTTCCTTCCTTCCTTCCTTCCTTCCT
>QLTV01001692.1:165357-178670 GCA_003457575.1 Thermophis baileyi | reverse complement strand
CCCTCCCTTTCTTTGATTTCTCTAGCCACTCAACCAAGTGACTCTGGGTGGCTTACAATTCTAAAATTATAAAACAATTTTTTTAAAAAAATTAAAACAATGAAAACATATACGAAATAAACAAGTATAAATAGCATCTGTGATTATTAAATAATAATAATAATAAAGCCAAGTAAGAGGGGCTTTAACACATTCCAAGCCCCGGGCCTCGATACATAAATGGTAGGGCTTTATAGGTAGCAACCAGTACTCTGACTCACACCCAAAAAGGACAGCCTATGCAACTCACAAAGCAGAGGTGTTACATGGGCCTGCCTCAACTCTGTCCTCACTGCAGCATTATGGACCAGTCAAAGCTTCCAGGTGGTCTTCAGTGGCAGCCTCATGTAGAGTTGTTGCCATAGTCAAGCCATGAGGTGACCAGGTATGAGTGACTATCTACAGGATCTCCTGATCTAGGGAAGAGTGCAACTGGTGCACCAGATAAAACTGTGCAAAGACCTTCCTGGCCACAGTTGCCACCTGCCACAAGCAGGAGCTGTATGTTCAGGAAGATCCCAAAATTGAGTATCACCTTTAAATGGGTAAATGCCACTCCATCCACGGTCAAAGATGGAATATCCCCAAATTTGAGGGGTCTAAATACCCATAGCCACTTGGTCTTGGTAGAATTGAAGAGATGGTTGCTCTGCATCCAAACCCACACAGCCTCCAGGCACTAGGCCAGAGGTGTCAAACTCCCGGCCCGTGGGCCAGATGTGTCATGCGTTGGCCACGCCCACACCCGGTTTAGCAAAGGGAAAAAAGCCGTGATATGTCATGTGACATCGCCATGATGACACAAGTATGGCACCCCCGCACTAGGCAGAACCTTGATAACTTTAATTAGTCAGCCCAGAATTGAATTGAAAGAAATCAGCTGTATTGATGGTGTATTACCTCCTTCGTCCTGATCAAGTGTATGGATGGTACTGAACCCTAAACCAGCAGATAATCTCAGTGGTTTCAGGTAGATGTTGAAAAAGAGACAGAACTCTGTGGCACCCCACAAAAGAGGGGCTTGGGGAATGATCTCTTCTTGCTTACTGCTAGACAGTACTGAAAAAGAAGGCCAAGTAGAACGGTTCACCCCAAAATGTTTTCAAGGAAAAGCAGAAAATGTGTCCAAAGATGAAATAAGAGCCAGTGCCAAGCAATGTTCTATAAAAGAATTTCTCTTCTTACACATCTGTTATCTTCTTTCAGCTGCCTGCATTTGCGGCTGCATTTCCTGACTCAAGCACTTGAAAGGTAGATAAAAAAGCATGTCCAAGTCATTGCCAAGAAAACAATTTTCAAGATCACCCTAGAGGCATTTTGTAAAAGCAACTGGTGTTTGGTTAAAATGAAGAGGATTTTTCAGAAAAATAGATGATAAGAAGTTTAATAGTAGAATCCACATATGACCTGTCAAGTTTTCACCCAACTGCAGGTTTTAATTTTTTTTTTTTTGCTCTGAGCATTTTTCTCTGTCTCACAACTGTACAGGAGGAGAGCACTCAGCAAATATTGTTGATGATGTTTCAGTGGGAATCCTGTGAGGGATCGAATCAAGGATGGACTGGATTTTTGCCTCAGAAAGCGTGACTCAACAGTACTCTTCAAAAATGGGAGCCACTGTATGGCCTCAGGTAAATCCATTTCTTCCACTGCAGAGGTGGGTTCCTCCCGGTTTGGACCGGTTTGCCCGAATCAGTAGCGACCCGCTGGTGACGTCACGATGACATCACCGATCCGGTTCGGTTGGTGCCAGTCCATGGGCGCCGCCATCTTTTTTAAAAAATTTTTAAATTTTTTTTATTTTTTTTCTTCTGCGCATGCGCAGAAGCCGAGTTTCTGGCACTGCGCATGCATCGCCATCTTGTTTTCGGCTTCTTTTTTTAAAAAAAATTTTTTTTACTGCGTGAGGCGCAGCCACGTGGCTCAGGAGGAAGCAAACCGGCAGCAAGGTAAGTTAGAACCCACCCCTGTTCCACTGCAATTGCTGCGTAATAATAACTTAACCTTTTTTTTTTTAAGATTGAATATGAGATTGATTTATAGGGAATCTTTTTACAGAGGGGCAGTCAGACAAACAGACATAGTATTTACCCAATGAAAGACAAGGCTTTGTCCCAGGTAATTGTCTGCCAAGTAAAGGAATGCAGATACCATAAGATGCTGTTGCTGGAAAGTACATGTCCTTTTGAAGGTTAGATTTGGCTTGAGAGAGAGACTGCTGACTAATGAAATTAAATCCTTTTTGTGGGGTCTTTAGTGCTGTCTGAGCTTGGTTGTTTTCTCGCAGACATTTCATTACCCAACATCATCACTGGTAATGGTACCTAGTTAGATAATGAAATGTCTGCAAAAAAACCACCAAGCTCACAGAGTGCCAAGACTATATAGTTCAACTCTGAGCTACAAATATTCTCTTTTATCGAAATCCTTTTTTTAAAATACGGCTTCCCCTTCCCCCCCTTTTTCTTTCTCTGTTCAATTCCCCCCCTGTTTTCTTAATTTCATGTAATTTTGGCCTACCCTTTCTTTTCATTTCTCCTCTTAGCGCAGTCACAGTTTCTTGTTGCTTCATCTCCATCCTGATTTTTATCATCTTTCTTTTGCTTTTTTTCTGGAAGGACAAAGGGGAAAAAGAGGGAGGAAAAATGTGCATACTTTTTAGAGAATGGCTGGTATTTGTAGAGGAAGGTTAATAAATTATGTAAATGGGGCACCTTCTTTTACACGCAAATGTTCTAAAATTCAGTCTTCTTAAATTCTGCATTTTTCCTACTAGTTTTCATCCAGTGGATGGAAAAGAATTTGCTTTCAGAATTCTTTCAAAGGAGAAGAGGCTTTCTCAAACTTTAGCAGCTGAGATAGAGTATCCTTTAAGTAAAATTCAGTATAGCCGAGGGCATATTTCTTCCCAAATTTAACTTTCCTGTGAAACCTCTAGACTACTGTCATTCCCAGTACTTTTTCACAACCCTTGAGGAGGCACGGTGGCTCAGTGGTTTAGTGACACTGGAGATGGTCATTGCTCCTGTGGTTTAAGATCTAGCACTGCGTGGCAAGGTGAGCTCATATCACTCACCTCAGCTTCTGCCCATCTAGCAGTTCAAAAGCATGTTATATGCGAGTAGATAAATAGGTATCACTTCAGTAGGGAGACGAGCTGATACTTCGTGCAGATGGTTAGAATCCTGTTGGCGCTGAATCTTCCTGATTATGACGCCCATTTATGAGGCAGCTTTGGTGGAAGAAGAGAGCCTTGGGTGACATTGCAGGAAAGCCATTCATCTTTCTTTCAGGTGCAGAGCTAGCTTGCCCCCCGTGGCATACCTTGGAAAGTGTGCGAGTGTGAAACAGGCAGGGCTAGCAGTCTTAGGCAGCCAAACTACTACTCTGCATTAGCACTGTAGTCTCCCAGCTAATGGAGCATTGTCATATGCCAAACAAACAAACAAACAAACAAACAAACAAACCACAACCTTTGTAACCTATCATCCTCCAGCTGAATTTTGGAAGTTGCTGTTCCAGCACATTTGAGGGTATCAAGTTGGGGAAGATGGTTCACTTGTAAGAGAAAACAAAAATCATATATCCTACATCCCATCTCATTTATACTTAATGTCAATTTAACTCTCTTCCCTGATGCATCCCTGGTGCCTTTTCTTTGATTAGTGTAAGCTTTCTGTAATTGTGATTCATCTTCGTCTTTAAAAAAGTACCATGTAGAGTTAAACAAAACCACCATATAGTGTCTCTCTGCTTAGATATCTATATGTTCATTCTGTTTATTAGAATTTTAATTTCGCTTTTATAGTTTTTCCTATTATGGCATTGGTTGACTAGCTATGGGGAAAACCCAATTTAATACTAGATACTAGAACACAGTTTATAACACTTTATTAGTTACATTCTGTAAAACCACCACTTTTTAAATATTTATGTTGCAACCAAAGAGAAATGCGTTATAGAGAATGAGGCCAACCTATGGAAGAAGAGTAATTGTGGTTGTCAATTTAATGCAGTCCTCATTCCTGGAACAAACCTGCAATCGTAGCCTTCTTTCAAAATTCCCATTTGGAAAAGACTACACAGCTAGTATTTCGTTCTCCTGCCCACATCTGTCAAAGGGATTCTCAATCTGGGTGGTAATTAGAGAGTGATTTTTACCTCCAGATGAAAACTGTTACTGAAGCCTGCATTTCAAGCAATCACTTCTGTTGCCTTTGTTTGCATGAAACCTAAAAGACACCTAAAGGGCAAAGTACTAATCTTTCTGATAACAAAAATCAAACCTTCACACAAACCTGGAAAAAGAAACCAATTAATTACACACTTGGGCCTAGTATAAAAGTGACATCTCAGTACAGAGTTTGACATCATATTGGCATTTATTTTTCAGCTTTTCTGTTGCTTTGATGCAATTTTGTAACCCTGAAGTATATTGTCATTTCAGGGCTTTTATTTTAATTGAAAGCTGACATATAAAGATATATACAATGTATCTCTGATATAAAAATAATGTATTTATAGTTACAATATAAGCACATATTGAAATCACATTCCACATTAGTCTTTGATGCTTGTAAAATGAAGTAATTCACAATGAGGTGCACTTCTCCAAACTAATTTACTGTTGCCTAAGAAGAAATGTTATAACATGATTAGTTATCTATTTCCTAAAAAGATATAAGATATTCCCTTTCCTAACAAGATAGGAAAGAAACAAATAATACATTGCCTAAGATAGGCTTATTGTTAACAATCATTCCATATGCTAATAATTTCTGGAAAAAAATCTGAGGAGTTTTCACATTAAATCCTGTACAATGCCATTATATTCCTTGGTTTTTCATATCATTTGAAAAAATTAAATAGATTCAAGATACGATTTTGCCACCAGTATTTTCCCATGAATATTTTTATTACAACTTTTAAAAACTTCATAGAATATAACTGGTTGTGTTTACATATAGGTGAATAGGAGCTGTTTCAGTTTATGAGCTGCCACTACAAACTTTATTTATTTTGTCTCCATGAGCTTTTTGTTTCTCTTTCAGTGCAGTTTAGTTCTGAAGAATGTCTGTCTTGATCCTCATATTTCTTACAGGAAGTACTGAAATGGTATAGGGCAGGGGTGTCAAACTCAAGGCCCGTGGGCTGGATCCGGCCCAAGGGGTACTTAGATTTGGCCCATGGGGCTGGCCTGGAAACAGCAAAGGACCGGCCCGTGGTGCCTCTGCCAGTGAAAACGGAACACGGGAGAGCCGCATGCGGCCCCACGCGCCCCATTTTCAGCTGCGATTACCTCCTGCAGTCCTCTGCCAGCGAAAACAGAGCACGGGGGGGGGAACGGGACGCGCACTGGCAGACGACTATAAAAACAAACTAAAAACAAAAGGAGAAATGTTTTCCCTTTTGCATTTGAAAATGCAAGAGGCATTTGATCACAAGGTAAGGAGGCATAGAGAAATGTTTCCCCCTTTGCATTTGAGCATCCAAGAAGGGACAGGAAAGGAGAAAGGGAAAGAGGAAAGACAAAGAAAAAGAAGAAAAGATGGGAAGAGAGCAAGGAAGGAAAAATAAGGAAAGAGGGGAAGGAAGAAGAAAGGAGAATGAAGAGGGAAGGAAAAAGAAGAAAAGGAAGGAAGGAAGGAGGGAGGGAGGGAGGGACGGAGGGAGATTATAATGAGAGTGAGGGAGGGTCTCAGGGAAGTCCTGCCTTAGCACGTGGCCACCACAGGTGCCCCTGACACGAGTCCCATGTCACGCCCACCATGGCCACGCCTCCCTAGCCACACCCCACGCCCCCATGGCCCTCTGAGGTCAAACACAACCCTGATGCAGGGTTGTTGAGTTTGACACCCCTGATATAGGGTTTCCTGTCTGAGCAGGGGGTTGGACTAGAAGACCTCGAAGGTTCCTTCCAACTCTGTTATTCTGTTATTCTGTATTTTTCATTTCACTTTCTAAGTGCTTCCTCTTAATATAAAAGTATTATACAATATTATTGTAAGCCGCTCAGAGTCACTTGAAATAGTCAGATGGGTGGCAAGAAGCTTCTAGGATGAGAAGCGAAACGTCTTCAAAGAAAAACCAGAAAGTCCAGTTGTCTCTTGAAAAAGCACCTTTGGGATAAAATGGATTCTTATCATCTGTTCCTTTAGCATTCTGCAAGCTCAGTTTATCTATCCTTTGTGTCAGAATTCTGGTTTAAATAGCATAATTTCTGCTGAAGGAGAATTTGGGCAACCATAATTTGCCATGCTGTCCATATCTTCTGGTATCTGAAACTCTCACCTTTTGGTTATTAGTCTGTTTATATCTCTTTTATGATAGAGCAAAGTGGCAGAGCAAACTGAGGGTGCTCTGACTTCCATCTTTTCTCCCTGCGCTGTAAACTTCCCCATCCCTGCAGTGCTATCATACCCTGAAAGATTCTGAAGGAGTCTACCAAGAAGAAAGTCACCAGGCTTCCATGCCTAAGGCAGGACTAGAACTCGCAATCTTCTGGTTTCTACACCAGCACCTTCACCATTAGACCAAACTGGCTCTCAGCTTTCAGAGTACACAAGGTGCAATTATCCTCATGATTCACTGTATTCATGACCTTATACCTGGCTGAACAGAAATGTGTATAGTGTATAGGATCTAACTTTATCCTGTTGTTTGATTTCTGCATGCAAAGTGCCTTTTCTTCTTAGGAGCAGCTTATTGGAATCTCTATAGAGAATGTGTATCCTTGGAACTACTACTACAACAACATTTACAGTAAACGGCTTTTAAAAATTGCCTCGGTTTTAAAACCGCCACATCGGATAGAGAAATTGAAACATCAGGATTCTTTAAAACCAGATTTTGCTTAGATTATAATGGAGAAGGGAGATTTATTTGTGTGTTTGGGGTTTAGGAGCAACACTAGGATATAACGCTTCTCTCAAATTGCAAGTGAAGATTGGTGCTCAGAAGGATATTGTCTTTCTAGCTGGTCAAGAAAGAACACAACTAAATCATTTCAAATCTAGAGTAAAACTTTGAAGATCCCAAATTAATCCTCTTTATTCTGAAGATTCAGACAAGTTCTGAAAGAATGTCTGGTTTTGAATAGAATAGCTCTTTTGTAATCTATATAAATAAGTGTTTGACTTCAATACTTTTCTACAACACACATTCATGTGTGAGCATGCACACAAACACAAATATAGGTTTTCTGCACACAAACACAAATATAGGTTTCCTTCTTTATTTGGTGCATCTTTGTAAACATTTAAGCAGGAGTACATTTTTACTTGTGCTGTTGAAGCATACATGTTGCATTTCTAAGTTTCTGATGATTCCTTATAGCCTGTTTATTAGCCTGGTCATAGTCGAAGTTGAGGATGAAGGTTCGTTCTCCGAGCTGGTGGGTTGGTTTCTGAACGTTTCATCACCAGGCTAGGTAACATCTTCAGCAGAGTTTAGGGGATGTCAGTATAAGTGTTCTTCTGTTTATAAAGGTTTTGGAAACCAATCCACGTTCGGAAACCAACCCACAAGCTCAGAGAAAGAATCTTCACCTTCATCCTACACCCGAGCTATAGATATTCGCCACTATCGTCAAAGTTCCCTGGAAGGATTCCTTTACTCACGCAAGTAAAAAGGGAGCCCAGAAGTGTGAATGAACAACACATTTAGAGTAATCAGTCAGAGTAATACATTAAGAGCTTCAGGAAACCTGAGGACTGAAGGGCACAGTGTTTGAAATTCCTTCCCTCTATTTGTACTCTAGTCTCAATTCCTGACTAGGTTTATTTTTCTGTTTATTTCACCGGTGCCAGACTGTTGCTGGAAACAGCAGTAGTCTGTTATCGTTCCTGGGGAAAAAATATTTTGATGAATTGATAGAGTATTGTAATTTGGAATGTTCGTTAAAGATTACTAAAAAAAAATATTGCTTGCTTTCTTGCTTTATTTTTTAAAAAAGGAAAATATCAGCAAATGGTAAGAGTACTACAGTAAATGCACTGGTGCTTTTGAGCAAGTAACATAAAACATTTATTTATTAGTATGCCTGTAAACTAAAGTTCTGAGCAAGGTTTGTTTATGGTTTGTTTGCATTGTTTGATAAAACATAAGTCTGGTAACACTGTACTATTGGGAAATTCAAAGGCTCTATCAAAAAGCTTGGCAAAAGTTATTTGCTCAATATATCACATGCCATTTAAAGAAGAGGAGACATATATACTATCTTTGCATAGCTTAGTCCTTGTGTTGGGAAACTCCCAGCCAGGCAGGAAGGAGGAATCAAGTGGAGAACTAGCCTTGATTCCTTGCACAGCCGTAAGAGGCATAAGTTTGACCCCCTAAGTTCCATGGCACCTTATCTAGTTGTTCCCAAGAGAAGGCAAGCAATCTGGAGAGATTCTTGTATTATCAGTAGAACACAATAAAGTTACTGTCTTGGACCCTTCATGAGTGGATCTGGTTGCTTCTGCCTGACACTTTGGGAATTTTGGAAGATGAATCCACAACTAAACAGGCTGGCTTTTTGGGTTTTGCTACCTTTGCAACCACCAAGTCGCAGTGAGCGTCACCAATTACTGATCCCAGATGAAGTTCTGCATCTTTTCAGATCTGCAAGGATGGAAGTCTTAGAAGTATTGATACCTGTAGAATGTAGTAGACATTGTAATTCCCCGAGACAACAGAATAGAATAGAACAGAACAGAACCGAAAGAACTGGAGTAAATCACAAAATATAAAGACCTGGAAAATAGAAGTAGAACAACTGTTGGCAAAGCAAAGATAGTAATGAGCACCTTGGGTGCAATCCCAAAACAACTGAAGCACTACTTGAACACCATTGGCAATGATAAAATCACCATCAGTCAATTACAAAAGGCAGCTTTATTTGAAACATCCTGTGACAATACTTGTAATAGTATTAAAAAAAAACATCTGCCTATCCCAGGTCTTGGGAAGGACTTGATAGACAAAAATACCAAACATCTGGCTGACTGTGTGACTAACAACATCAATAATAATACATGTGTATGCTGTACAACTCCCAACAACTTACACTAGGAAGCAATCTGATAACTCTAACCCAATTCAATTTACCTTCTAAAGCATCTACTTTGATAGATTGACACAACCTACTATGAATAACCAATTAAATGTTTGGATAAGGCAAACACTAGTAAATTTTCTATTCCTGTACTTCCTCTTAACCTCTCCTCAGACTTCTTGTCAGCAAGGTTATTTCTGAACATGGGTATGGTACTGTTCAGTGCAAAAACTGCTTTCAGAAATAGCCCAGTTGATAGGCATGGAGGAAAGGGCATGGAATGAAGTGGTAGGAGCAATCAATATTGAGCAAGCTCCATTGCCAATTAGCACTACAAGGGAATGGTGGTGCTGACAGCAAATGACCAAGCAACCTAATTCAGACTGACAGAAGCAGCTGCTTGATGGAATGGAGAGTATACATTATGTGCTAGAGAGGACATTTCTGCAATTGTGATTGGTCTGTGTGTAATAGTACAGTCATTGTTATGGCGATCACGGTCACCAGAGCTGGAGTGGAATGGAATGGACAACACGCTATCTGCCTCCCCACCAGGAGGATGTAAATAACCATGGTGCAATGCAAAAACTGCAATTGCATGAGTTTGGTATTTGGAGCATTGCCCAATTAGGGTCATTGTTAGAGCATTCACTTGCAATAAAGCCAATCAAAAATACAATCACATATGAATGCAATGCACACAATGATAGCAATAGCACTTAAATTTATATACCACTTCAAAGTGCTTTACAGTCCTCTCTAAGTGGTTTACAGAGTCAGCATATTGCCCCCAACAATCCGGGTTCTCATTTTACTGACCTCGGAAGGATGGAAGGCTGAGTCAACCTTGAGCCTGGTGAGATTCGATTTGCCAAATTACAGGCAGCCGGCATTCAGCAGAAGTAGCCTGCAGTACTGCATTCTAACCAGGGGTGGGTTCTAACTTACCTCGCTGCCGGTTCGCTTCCTCCCATGCCGCATGGCGCGTGCATGCACAGTGCTGAAGAATTGCCGCAAACTCAGCTTCTGCAAAGGCGCAGAAGAAAAAAAAAAACAGAAAAAAATTCCAAAAAAAAAATTAAAAAAAACCCACAAATACTCAAAAAAAAAAAAGATGGCGGCGCCCACGGACCGGCACCGACCGAACCGGCTCCATGACGTCACCATGACATCACCAGCGGGTCTCTACCGGTTCGGGCGAACCGGTCCGAACCGGGAGGAACCCACTTCTGATTCTAACATGCATTCTAACCACTGTGCCACTGCGGCTCTTGATGATGGCAGAACTAGCAACATACTGCTGGTTAAATACCATTCTATTTTCTGGTTTAAATCAAATTTGTGTGCAACATAGTATTAGAATTCTTTCAAGAAAGCACTAAGCCCATGTTAATAAGATCTGAGAAGTTCCACAGTAAATGCCAGTAAGGCATAATATTTTTCTTTACAAAAGCCAAGACTCCAGTATTTCTTGCAGCTTGAGCCAAAATGCCCATGGAGGGTAATGCCCAGTGATCAGAGCAAAGGCGGCATGTCCACATCAAGCTGAAGTAGCCAGTAGAATCTAGGCAGATCCCAATTCCTGACTATGTCCGCCATCAAAGAAGCAATGAAACATACCAGATCTTATCCATAACAAAATGAGGTCAGAAGAAGAATGAAACCATAAGTTTTGGCAGAGCTACGGATTATTTTCAGCTACCTCAGTATGAGATGGAGATGAGATGAAGTTCCCTTTATAAAATAGTGGACATTCTTGGAACATAATCTGTTTTCAACATTTTTTTTTTGCATTTTTTGTTTTGTTTTTAATTATGGACTGATGAAAAAATTGAATGGAATGGAGTTTTAAGTGAGAACATACAAAACTATCATGCTTCATAAACAGGCAAATTAATTCATCCCGTTTTTGTTCCCTTTATAAAATAGTGGGCATTCTCGGAACATAATCTTATCCTCACTATCTTGGAGTATCTTGCTTCTGAATTCCTTTATTTATTCAATTTTAAGTTGTATAGGATGATTCCCCCCCCCCAGGTTTCCTTTTCAAGTAAGACGAAAAGTGGTCAGTCTGTATCGTGTTAATGATTAATAAATTGTGAATATTATGGTACATTGCTTTTTAATATTCCCAAATAGCTTTGGCTTTACTTTGTAGGATGGAGAGTATTTTTCCAATCTTTCAACAAAGCTTTTTTTACAACTACATTTTATGATGCTTTTGCTGCAGTGATTTTTATAGTGGATTTTTATTGTTATGCTTGTTGCTTTCTTATATATTGCTATTTTATCACTTCATTATTATTGTAATCTTCCTTGAACAATAAGAAGAAAGATGTGGTATATATTTAATATAAATAAAAACGGACCCTTATATAAATTATATCTTTGGATGAACAAAGTATCGTGTTTTACTGTACAAAAAATAGACTAGCTTTCCAATTTGGACAGCTTCTTATAACATGTTTTATAATCCTGTCAAAATCGTGAACTTTATATATATTACATCTTTGTATGTACAGAAATGTATTAGCATTGTGCTATATCTTATAAAAGAATGGTTTGATTTCCTGAATTTTTGGCAGAAAATGTCAATCTTTGGGGGCTCCTCACAAAAAGATTTCTTTTCAGCAGCATGTCCTGGACTCTCAGTGTTGTGTTGTCACATGGCTTTTCCAGGAAATGTTACCAAGGAGCAGGAATGTGTAACCTCCCACATGCTGCAGGTGCAAATAGATGCATTTGTTTTTTTTATTTGTTTTAATTCAGGTTTCTGTTAAGAGATAATAAACATTATGCCCGTATACAACTTTATTCAAATAAAAACAAGATTAAAGTCCTCTGGCTTCTATTCATATTGTAGTAAAATAGCAGAAACACTTTTCTCTTCTGTGAAAAATTTATATATTTTCAGGCTTGTTTGGGGGTGGGCTTTTAAATAAGGAAAATGGTGCAGATCAGTGGGAGGTGATGTTGGTTTTCACTGCTGCAAAGTCCAGCAGGAGCAAAATTCCCTCCTAAGACTCCCAGGTGATCTTGATTAGTGATTTGCAACACTGAATGAAAACATCTTTTTCATGGTGGTCTTAAGCAGATGCTGCTTGTCTAGGATTGTATCAAACTCCACCACCACAGTTTGCATTGATGCCTCTTATATGTTTTTTTTTAAAAAAGTAATTTTTATTGAAAAGTATTAAAAAAGGAACAAACATATAATGTGTATATACATATGTACATAATCACATATATACATAAATACACAAACAAAACTACAAACAAACAACAACAACAAAAAGAAAAACACAAACCTAACACCACAAATCACAAGACAAATTCCAATTTCATAGAGCAGCCTAACGTATCTTAGATATTACATACATCTTATGTGCATATTATATATTTCTCATAAGTTAATGTCAATTTATCAATATAATAGTATCACTATTTCAGTTGTCTATGTACACTCAAAACTCGTGTAACATTTTGTACTTAAATAAATAAAAAATGAACAAACATACCTCTATTTTGTTTTATTTTTTCCCTTTAACCAGTCATAAAAATTATCCCAAATTCCATAGAAAGCCGTTTCTTCCTTATCCTTTATTCTCATAGTGAGCCTAGTCATTTCGCCTAACGTATCTTAGATATTACATACATCTTATGTGCATATTATATATTTCTCATAAGTTAATGTCAATTTATCAATATATTAGTATCACTATTTCAGTTGTCTATGTGCACTCAAAACTCGTGTAACATTTTGTACTTACATAAATAAAAAATGAACAAACATACCTCTATTTTGTTTTATTTTTTCCCTTTAACCAGTCATAAAATTTATCCCAAATTCCATAGAAAGCCGTTTCTTCCTTATCCTTTATTCTCATAGTGAGCCTATTCATTTCCGCACATTCCATGATCTTATTTATTATCATTATATTGGATGGGACTGCATCTTTTCTCCACATTTGGGCATAGATAATCCTTGCTGCTGTCAATATATGGATGACCAAATATTGGTTGTTTTTATTTATTTCACTTTCCATCATACCAAGCAGGAACACTTCTGGTTTTAATTCTACCTTTTGTGACGTAATTTCGGTTAACCACCTCTGGATTTTCCCCCAATATTTCTTGGCCTCTGGGCACGTCCACCACATGTGGTAAAACGTGCCAAGTCCCTTTTTGCACTTCCACCATTTTGGCGATAACTTAGGAGACATTTTTTCAAAACTTG
>QLTV01001692.1:115084-135515 GCA_003457575.1 Thermophis baileyi | reverse complement strand
AGAACAGGCGAACAGGCAATCGCTTTGATACAGCGAGTACTAGTTCTCCACACATGGTCTGCCCTTCGGTTCCCGCCATACCTACCTCTCCCAACCACCACTGGGATGCTCCGACCCGCCACCCTCCCCACCCCCCACCCCAGGGCCCTGAAAACCCAAGTCACCAGAAGGGTCAGAACAGGCAATCGCTTTGATACAGCGAGTACTAGTTCTCCACACATGGTCTGCCCTTCGGTTCCCGCCATACCTACCTCTCCCAACCACCACTGGGATGCTCCGACCCGCCACCCTCCTTGAGATCCCATACCCCACCTCACTGCCCCCCCTCTATCCGGCAGGCCGACAATATCATTCATACCAAGCCCAGGGTCAGATCTGGGCCCCCATCTGCTTCTGTTAGTACACTCAGCAGAGGGGGCTCCCTTTCCCTCCCCCGGCTCCCCCCACTTGCTCTCTCTCTCTCTCTCCCGGCCAAAAGAGTGTCTGCCGCAAAAAGAGCGGCTCCCGGCATGTCCCCCCTTTCCCCGGAAAGTAGTTGGGGGGGGCCTTATTTTGGGGGGGGGGCTTATTTCAGCGCATGCGTTGAAAAGCCTGATTGGCCTTATTATGGGGACATGTATTATTTTCGGGGAAACACGGTACATACATCCCTGCCTTTCCGAGTGTCTCCAGCTCAGCTACTCTAGTTCCACATGATTTACTTCCAAGGGCCAGAAGTCGCTTGCACTGAGCATAAACCTATGATTTATACCCAATAGGCAGATTGTCATTCATTTGACTGTGCAATAAACTTCAAAGCATCTTCTTCACTAGGTTTCTACCTTTCTATTAGTTATTGCTGGTAATTTTCATCTTTATAAACTGATTAAAAATATAAAATCTAATTCTATTTTTATAGAATGATTTTTATAGAATTGGAGCCCTGGCTTCTTACACTATCACAATTTTTGCATTGATGTGATGGGTCAGTGTGTTCTTTTCTTACTAAAACGGCCTCACAAAACTCCTTTTTTTTTGCACTCTTGTTCATTTGCTCTGGTAGCAAGTTTCCAGCTGCCTGTCTTCTTTTCAAATAGTGCTAGCTATAATAGTGTGTTTTGATCTAGTGTTTTGTAAACCATTTCTTCTGATAGGGTACAATGGCAGGGTATGAACAAGTTACTACATGGATGCATTTCTTCCGAAGAAATACAGGCCAATGTTTTAACGCTGAATTTTGATTTCTAATGCTTTCTTTGAGGCCTTCCAATAGTTAACTACAGTTCCTTATATCTGTTTTACCACTTATTTTGTTTCTACCTGATCACCACTAACATAGCAGGGCGTCTTACCTTAGAACTAGTTTTCAAATAAATGTTAAGGAAAATTATGCACTATACAGGTTTGTCTGTATGCATTTATTTTATTGAAACTGATCCTATTAAATACAATAATAATCTATATTTAACAGGATCATCTATCATCTGTCATTGAATCTGTTATCTGTACTTCTATAACTATCTGGCTTGGTACAGCAACAGGACAGGTACAGATGTCAATGGATAGTTAGGATTGCAGAAAAAAACAACTCCAATTAGCCTGCCTCCCATTGAAGACCTGTATACTGCATGAGCCAGAAAGAGGGCTGAGAAAATATCTACAGACCCCTCACATTCTGGACATAAACTATTTAAATCCCTTCCTTCAGGACGCCGCTGAAGGGCATTTCATGCCAAAACAATCAAACCCAAAGACAGTTTTTTCCCTCATGCCATTACTCTGCTTAAACACATAATTTCCACAGCACTGTCTTATGCCTAAGGATATTTACCCATGTAGTATGACTGTATTACTATTATCTTTCTCATCTTTTCTACTAGCTTCTCCTACTGGCATCTTATGATTATATTACTTTTTATTATTTTATGTACACTGAGAGCTTATGCACTAGAGACAAATTCCTTGTTTGTCGAACCACATTGGGCCGATCAAGAATATTCTATATCCTATTCTAATCATGAGGTGAGGGTGGAGAAGCAGTGAAGATTATGGGGAAGTGGACTTAAGGTTTTCCCTTGCATAGTAAACCTTAATATATACACAACGCTGTGCTGAGCAATTTTTATTTCATTTTATAATCACCAAATAATTTCCAGGGAAAAGAAGTTTATTGAAACTCCCCTGGGTGGAATATGATCTTCTTGCACTTAATTAGTGAGGGGCTGGCCAAAAACAGTGTGTCAGTGTCCTATCTTTCAGCGGATAGCAGTCTCTCTGGGAGTTTGCATCCTCTATGACTTATTTATTTATTTATTTATTTATTTATTATTTTGTCAAGCGCATATATGATTACATATAAACAAAGTATAAACATGATTGTAAATACATACGATGTATAAGCATGGTTATGAAAACCACAGAGTCAGGTAGTGAATTCCAGGCATTGATCACTCTGTTGCTGAAGTCGTATTTTCTGCAGTCGAGTTTGGAGCGGTTTACATTAAGTTTGTATCTATTGTGTGCTCGTGTATTGTTGTGGTTGAAGCTGAAGTAGTCATTGACAGGTAGGACATTGTGGCAGATAATTTTATGAACTACATTTAGATCGGTTCTAAGGCGACGTAGTTCTAAGTTGTCTAAGCCCAAAATTTCAAGTCTTGTGGAATAAGGTATTCTGTTGCAAGTGGAGGAGTTTTTTTTACCCTTCGGTTTAGTCTGGAAGGAAGACAAAGAGAGACCTTCTCCCATGAACATTTTTTTAAATAAGGAAGCATAGGCAGCCAGGGGAATAGTAGAGTGAAACAGAAAAAAACTTACAATGGGGGGAAAAAATCGATAAGATCCTTCAGCCCTCCAAGAAGTGTAAAGAAAAGTAGCGGGGAAAGAGGGGAAAATGTCCCTTCTTTTTCAGGGTAAGAAAACTTTCAGAAAATGGAAAACAGAATAGTCAAGATCTTTTGCCAAATTTAAAAAAGCAAAAAACAAACAAACAAACAAACAAAAAACAACAACAACAACAACCCACCAACCCTCAACCTATCATGTTTTCAGAGCTAGGGTATTAGCAGTATAACACACTTAACCTTCACAGAGAAAAAAAATCTGGAGGCTGGATTTGTACTGCATGCCAAGCTTGTTTACTTTTAACCATGGTACATTTTC
This sequence comes from Thermophis baileyi, assembly GCA_003457575.1. Lineage (NCBI taxonomy): Eukaryota > Metazoa > Chordata > Lepidosauria > Squamata > Dipsadidae > Thermophis > Thermophis baileyi. Next base: position 132,374 of record QLTV01001692.1, on the reverse strand, counting down.
TTGTGGCCTGATGTGGGGTGTAAATCCAACCCATTTAATAAGTTTTTGATTCAGCATATTGTGCAAACACAGAAAAGGGCTTAATTCAGCAACCAAGTTAAACCACATGCTGTGAAAAGCAAGCCCGCATACCCTTAAAATTGAGAGCAGAACAAAAATATTTGTCTTCCCTGTGTGTATGGATTTTATTTTTAAAATATGCAGCTTTTGACATTGCTATCAGGGATCTCCTTTTTCCATCTTATGCACAAATAGCTATCAGCGTATGAAGAGAATAAGTCAAATCTTTCCCCAGGGCTGGCAGTTGCAGTGCTTAGCAATTAGTTAAGAATTAATCAGCAGATTGGGCAGCATTTATGTTGAATATGTTATTATGAATTTGCTTATGCATGTCGGATTGCTACTGATCCGAAACAGATCATGGGGATTCCCTATGCAAACAGTGGTGTTGCTGTTTGTTGAAACTGCAGAATGGCCTAGAGCAGGAGCAGACTGTCTATAGTCTTGATTTATTCCTTTAAAAAAAAAACACCCCTTTGTCCATGTCATGTTTTATTTTTAAAACACAAAACTGCATGCTTAAGATCACTGAACAGTTAAGGCACAAATGATCAGTGTTAAGTCATCCAATGTAAGCTCTTGCCTAAATACACAAGAAATGCCTTGTTATATCAGATCAAATTCCAAGTTCTTTGCAAGAATGCCAGCAACCAGCATGCCCTTGCTGGCCCACCAGTCAACTATAAGCTACTCCGTCTATATCTGGCCCAAATCTGGCTAGCAACAGGGCATATTGTGGGCTTCTGGAAGTACCTTGAATTTCACAATGGAAATAACACAGAATCATCCCTTTCTAGTCTTTCTGGTAATTTTTTACAGCTGTTGATTTATTTCAAACAGCTGGCTCCAGACCAGTTCCACAACTCTCCTTCTAATTTCATAACATCTCATCATTCCCCAAAATGTCCTCATGTAACCTTACCCACATATGGTTTTTGTGCTAGAAAGGACCCCACATAATTGTAGTGGAAAATCGCTGTGTACTGTCCCTTTAAGCAACCCATAAATGCTCTGGTGTAACAAATGAGCCTAGGTGTCCAGTGGAACATTTGTCAGATGCTGCATGCAGACATTTACCATACATTTTATCAAAACAGTTGGGTGGTGGATGATGTCCATGTGGGGATCCTTTTCATTTAGGAATTGTATGTTTGGATCAGGTTAGATATAAATATGGATGCAACATCTAACCCAATTTTTACCCAAGTACTGCATACTTGGGATGAAAATGTACTTTTCTAAGCACAGAACTTGCTGAATGGAATAAGGATTGATGACTTAAAGGATGATTGAGGGTTCAGCATTTTAAAAAACTTTTCTTCACAAAATAAGTTTTTTTTCTGGCTTTTTCCTGGGTGGGAAGGGTCACCTTGCTTTGTTGGTGGTAACTTCTTATCTGAATTCTCAGAGTCCTGTCCAGCCTGTGTTTTGGATAGATGCTTTTATTTTATCAAGCTTAAAGATATTCATATCCTTATTAGTATGCATGGTGACTTTCACCCATAATACTTGGCTCTATTCTGACCCTGTTTAAGATGCTATCGCAAAAAGATAAGACCATCAAAAAGGGAAGTTCATGCTTTGAAAATAATTTGGAAGACATGAGAATGGGCAGGAGATGTGTCTTTTTAAAGCAGCTGCATCTTTTTTTAAAAAAAGGCTGCCTGAGGAAAAGGCAGGGTTCTTCCAGCATGAACCAGTCCTCTGGGATAAAGCTGCTGCACTATTGCTGCCAATAAAGTCAATATTTCCAGCTATGTCTTCTTCTTGGAGAGTGGCTTGCCTTCTAGGTGAAGCTGTGTGATATAAATGTCTGGGAAGTGAAAGTCATCTCCATGGCAAATTGTTCTTCAAGGGCATTTCCTCAGTCTGCTAATCACTTTCCTGAAAGTGCCCACAAGAAGAATGGTTAGGGCAGCAATAGTGCCCTGCCTCATGGTTGTGGTTTAGTAAAGCTCACCTGGAGAGGTAGTTCAGTTTATGTTAACATATTTTTCTGCCCTAACCATTAAAGCTAGGAGGAAAGCACATTAAAGGGGCCGTCTAGATGAGCCCTGTAAAAACAGCTGATCATAGCCTCGTGTTTCACATGAATCAGGAAATTGCCACTGCTGTTTAAATTCTCATAAGTTACCTTGAAGTCTCTGGAACAGCAGCAAAAAAGATTTCCCCATTTGCTTTTTTTAGGGTCCATTTTATTGATCTGTTTATTTACAATCTTTCACAGTTTTTCTTCAACATTTTCCAAACTGTCCAATAGTAAAGTGAAGAACAAGCCTCTCACAGAATTATTGCTGATTTAAATTCTGGAATGATGCCCAATTTACTGAGTGCTTTCAAGCCTGCAAAAGATAGGCTCTAAGGAACCATTAAGCATATAATAATATAAAAGAAAAGATTGTTCCATTTGCCCCAAACACTATAAATCAAAATGCAAAATTATATGAGGGAGGATATTACGGGCACAAAAGTCAATGTCCTTAGTTAGTCTTTTATACGGAAAGCCTACAATTTTGATTAATAACTGCCTTAAATATTAAGGCTGTGCTTATCTGAATGTGGATGATTCCGTGTGAACTAGATTTGTTTGACTCACTTCTTCAAAGTGAATCTTCCAATTGTTTTGAGCAGGGGTGTCAAACTCAAGGTCCAGGGGCCGGATCCGGCCTGCAGGGTGCTTAGATCTGGACTACGGGGCTGCCCTGGAAACAGCGAAGGACCGGCCCGCGGTGCCTCTGCCAGCAAAAACGGAGCTCAGGAGAGCCGTGTGCTCCATTTTCGCTGGCAGAGGGCTGCAGGAGGTCGTTGCGGCTGAAAATGGAGCTCAGGAGCCTGGTTTCACTGGCGCTCAAGCCACCACAGGCGCCCCCGACACGAGTGACATCAAACTGGCCACGCCCACCCTGGCCACGCCCACCCTGGCCCCCGAGATCAGACACAACCCTGATGCAGCCCTCAATGAAATCGAGTTTGACACCCCTGGTTTTGAGGCATCAGAAAGAATCAGGTTCCCTCAAATTGCCCAAAAGAGATTCAAAGGTGGTTAAAAGATTTGATGGCCACTTTTTGCAGCCTCAAATACAGATTCATACACGGGGAAAGCAAGGACAGGGGCGGATGTGATGAGTATCAAGTGATGAAATTATCTCTGATACTCATGTGAGTGGCCAGCCATGAGCATTACCACTTCTTCAAACACTGGGTGAATGCTATCTTCTTTGTGCCTCTCACTCTTTTACTAGAATTAGGAATGCTTGCTTGGGTGTAGAAGAGAAAAACAGAAAACCAGATTGATTTATTGTGCAAATGCACCCAAGATATGTGGCTGCTCTGAAGATACTATATTTTATACAGAGTGAAATATAGTATCTTGCCTTATGGCCATCATTCAGTGACCATTGAAAGTTATGCTGTCACTAAAAAAAAAAATGGATGCACAACCAGTCCTCAAAATTCTGGCCATTGCAGCACCCCTGTGGTCACATGAATGCAGTCCAGGTGTTTGGATCCCAGCTTCAGATATGGACATCACAGTTGAGCTGCATCCCGTAATCACCATTGGCGACCTTCCCTGTTGGTTTCCCACAAGCAAAGTCAATGGGGGAGCCAACAAGGAAGTTTGCAAGTTACTCCAGTAAGTCTCTTCTGCTTTTTCTCTTGCATAAAATCCCCCACCTACCTGCCCACAACCTCCACCATCCCTTCAGGGTCCTTCCCCCGCATCCCTTCTATGATACCCTGTGCTCCTTAGCTGGGACTCCTGCCTCTTCCCACTTAACAACCTGTATGTCTTGGGATTGTGATGGCAGTTGGGACTGCTAAATAATGGGGTCACATGAAGTTGTGCTTAAGAACCACATTGCTTAACAGTGGCAGGAAGGAAACAGTAAAGGACAGGAAGGAAGGAAGGAAGGAAGGAAGGAAGGAAGGAAGGAAGGAAGGAAGGAAGGAAGGAAGGAAGGTTACTGTATCCATTAACCCAACGCAGGATGAATATTACATTTTGATTCCAAGACACCACAAACAACACACATTTGTGGTGACACACACGCAGTCACCACCTTGATTTTCTTTTTTTCTTTTAGCCTTCCCAAAAGAGCAGAGTTTTTGTTTCCTGAATGAAAGGCTATCAAAATGGCATCATTTTTCTGTTAGCAATATTTCTTATATTTGATAATGTTGTTGTCATTGTATACTGGGCACACATTTTTAATAGCATAGGAATCTCCTAGCACCTTTAGAAAAAACTAGAATCGATTTCTAAACATTACAGATCAACAGATTTGTTTATTAGAATAATTGTCTTTCAGTATAATTCAGAAATGGTATAGCAGCTGTCCAATCTTGTCCCAATTTTTTAATTTGTAGTGGCAGGCTGTATTAGCTTTTAAATCTTATTAAGCGGTGGTTGTTTCATAATTAGGGCTCACTGTGAGCTGAAGGAAACCACAATTGTTCTTTCTCCTGGCACAGCTGAATAATCACATAGAAAGATTCCTGAAAGGATATGTAACACTGTTTTAATGAAATGATTTTTTTTGTGGATAAACTCTCTATATAAGGCGATCCAGTTTTAAAGAAATGGAATGGACCTCTGAATACATTTATTACATTTATATTATGAGATTCATTTTTAATTGACAAAAGCATACAATACTTTATGCTTTATTTCTAGTTCATTTTAAAAACACAGCAATAGTGCTATTTGTATTTGTTTAAATGTAATATTTCTCTCCTGCAGATAGACATTTCTTCATTGCCCCTATTTGCACGAGCTCTACACTGTTGGTATCTAAGTAGGCAATTTGGAAGGAGGGATTAGGAGTTAAGGAAGGCTGTGAAACCATCTCTGTGCCTCAATTCTTCCAACTTGCCATCAATTGCCACACAACATTGAAATTGTTCTCCTAAGGCTCCTGCTAATTCAGCTCTCAATTCATTCCAAATCCCTTTCCAAAACTGGTTAATCAAAGCAAAATAATTCCAGCGGACATCCTTAGCATGATGAACTGATGAAAATCTGCAATGAACTTCCATAGTCAGCATCCTCCTTGCTGCAATTTATGAATCCCTAATTAGCAGCCCTCCTCTGGTAGAATTGTCAAAGGCAGATTAAAATCTCTGCATGAAATTTCAATAGTTGTTCAGGATGACTGTTCTTGGTTTCAGTGAATGGAACTGCCCATCTGGTTGCTACCTCAGTCCAAAGGCCAAGAATGAAGGCCACTTTGGTCCTGTAAGGAACTCTGCTAGATTGCCCATCACGCTCACTTAATAGTGGTTAATGAATGCTAAAAATTGGTCCTGAGCCTCTTTCCCTCTTAACTTCTCTAGTAGACTTCCAGTGGAAGATTCCCCAATGGAGGAACACGCTCTGGGCCTGCCCCAGGCTGAGGTAAACCTTGCGCCAAATGCTGGGTTATTTGCATCATACTGTGTTTCTCTGAAAATAAGACCCTGTCTTATATTTTTTTGAACCCTGAAATAAGCATTTGGTCTTATTGCCATGCACTCAAAAGCCCGATTGGGCTTATTATCAGGGGATGTCTTATTTTGGGGGAAACAGGGTAATATTATGCAAGCATGCGGTTGATGAATTTACCTGCTGCCTATGCTGCAATAATACCTCTATGATTGATCTAGAAAAAATGCTCATAACATTCAGATGGCTTAATGTACAAGTGCATATGTTCAGTGCCTTCATTTCCTCTCTGTGTCAACATAGACCTTTGGATATTTTGGGAGGAAAGAAAAATGAAGAACATTTGAGCCAAAGAGGGTTGGCTGAAGTTGAGAAACCAGAAGTTGAAATAAGAAATTTATAAAAAGTTTTATTATTTGCATTAGAAGCAATTTTATTGTGTATTCTGATACTGTATTAGACTGTTTTATTACTACTAGCCTGAAACCCTCTGACAGTTTATAGTGTGAAAATATTTAACTTAGTTTTTTACATTCCATCCTAATATTATTATATCACTGATGGAAGTTGAGACCATCTTCTTTTATATCTCATTTAGTGACAAATAAATTACATAATTTTCATTCCTTTATTGCTGTTTATATTAGTTTGGCAAAATATTCTTTTGCTTCAAGCAGGAATATTTAGGTTTTCCTTAGCAGAGCCTTGAAATAAAACCAGTATAAATTTAGCATGAAGTCAGACATTTGCTTTGTTTTCTTGACCTATAAATGTTCCTTTAAGATTTATTTTCATTATGACTTCTCTCCTGTGATATTTTTGGTAAAAATCTTTGAAATAAGCATGAAGATAACTCTCTTTCTTTGCCCCAACCCCTGCAATAACACTGGCACATCCACATTATTGTGAAAGTGAATGCCATTAATTTAATCAAATCCTCCTCAAGAGAGTTCAGAACATTTATAGGTAAGGATTTTTATTAATATTAATAGATGTCTGTGTGACAAGGGCCTAAATTATCTTTGCAGCTCTTAAAATAACATCTATTGTCCTCATCTGGATTAGCCAAATGATGTAGATAGTCCTTGTTTAGCGGCCAGAACTGGGACCAGCAACTCTGTCATTAAATGAAGCAATCCTTAAGTGACCACACGACTGTGCTTATGATCTTACTTCAGCTTTCCTTTACTTTACAGACCTGCAAAGATTATAAATGTGAGAATTGGCTCTAAATTTACTTTTTCATTACTGTTGTAACCGAAGGGTCACTAAACAAGGCCGCTGCTAAACGAGGACCACATGTACTGATATTTGAATGGCATCATTAGCCTTCAATAACTTTTGTCACCATTTTCACTGGCAAATAGTTTGAGATATGGTATTGAGATGGCACTTAAACCAAAAATAAAAATGGGAGTCATTCAGTTGTACTGTGTTCACAGCACCAGCACAAAGGATGCCCTAGAGCACGGGTGTCAAACTCACCGCCTCACGTTGCCATCACATGACGTTTCATTATGTTTTTCCCATTCGCAGAGCTGGGGTGGGCGTGGTCTATGCATGACGCATCCAGCCCGCAGGCTGCCAGTTTGACACCCCTGCCCTAGAGGCCGCAGCAGGTCTCACAACCTGAAAAGGATAGGATGCATACAGCTCACATACATCTTAGATCTTCTGAGTACTAGAGAAAAACCTTTCACTAAGCAAATTCCTGATGGGAGTGAATGAATCAGAGATTTTGGTGTATTTCATGAAGGGATACCCAAGCATATATATATATTTAAAAAGTGTACTTGTTGAGATATTAAGATCTGCAGAAGGACTTTATTCATGTCCCATGGGTGAGAAAGGCATTTTGTTTATTTTATAAAAATGTGCATGCTGTTACCTGCAAGACCCTAGACCAGGGGTCTGCAACCTTAAACACTCAAAGAGCCACTTTGGCCCGTTTCCCACAGAAAGCAAAACAATGGGAGCCACAAAACCTGGGTGGGCATGGCCAACTCAACATCACTCACTCCCACCCAGTCACATGCCCCCCCCCAGCCACACCTACCTAGGTTTTGTGGCTCCCCGTGTTTTGTTTTCTATGGGAAATAGGTATCTCCCACTCTCTGTCTCTCTCTCATGTCTTTCTCTCTCATCTCTCTTTTGCTCTATCTCTATTTTCTATACCTTTGTGTGTGTGTGACAATGAGAGAGAGAGAAAAAGAAATGACGGAGGGGAGTAACACTGTTTGAAAGAGTTTCCTCCCCCCCGTTTCTCTTTCAAACAGCGTTGCCTGCAATTCTTGCCCTATCACCCTCTCATTTCTCTTTCTCTCTCTCTCTCTCTGTCTCTCTCTTTCTCTCTCTCATCTTTCTCTTTTTCTCTGTCTCCCCCCCTCTCTCTGTGTATCTCGCTCTCTCTAGCTCCCTGTCTCTGTGTCTCTTCTCACTCTCTCCGAAAGCCCTGCGTGCTCTCCTTGGGGCTTTTCGCTACCTGTTTTTCTTTCTTCCTTTTGGAAATCTGGGCTGGCTGAGGAATGAGCGCAACCCACAACGGAGGCTTCCCTCCCCATCCTCCTCTAGTGCGCACCCTCCCAGCCCTGCCACAGCCAGCCAGGGGGTCGTGAGAGGAGGAGGAGGAGGAGGAGGAGGAGGAGGAAAGCCTCCACTGCGGGTTGCGCTCATTCCTCAGCCATCCTGGATTTCCAAAAAGAAGAAAGAAAAATGGGTAGCGAAGAGCCTGAGAGCATGCAGGGCTTTCCGAGAGAGTGAGAAGAGACACAGAGACAGGGAGCGAGAGATAGACACACACACACACATACACACACACACACACACACACACAGAGAGAGAGAGAGAGAGAGAGAGAGAAAGAAATATATATTCCATTTTATGACAGCAAGGATTCTTGATGTGCAGACAATTCAGTCTGAACCAATAAAAAAAATACACTCTTACACACTGGATCTGGGTCAAACTTAGTGCTTTTAGAAGTGGACTGCATGGCCATTAGATGGTTGTATAGAAGGGGCGTTGGTCCTACCTGATACGCCCTTTCTCGTGGGTTGGAGCTAGCATTCAGAGTGGGTTGTCTCATCCAATCAGGATGAGGACTGAGTCTGTCAATCAAAGTTATTGCTCCGTCCGCCATCTTGTCCCAGTTAGACAAAGCCGAAGGACAGACTCGACATGGAAGGAAGCCAACTGGAAACAATGAAGTCCAAGAAGGGAAGAACCAGAAAGGCCATCGGAGTGCTGCCAAAGTCCGTAAAGGAAAGAGACCTAGAAAAACAAACTGCTGCAGAACACAACAAGGGTGGGGCTGAATGCTAGCTCCAACCCACGAGAAAGGGCGTATCAGGTAGCACCAACGCCCCTTCTCCATGGTGGTTGGAGCTAGCATTCAGAGTGGGACATACCAAAGCCCAATAAGTCCCCCCCCCCGGGCGGGAAAGAATAAAACGGATAGACACACAGGAGCGTGCCCACCAAGGGAACTCAAGAGGGACCCCCAAGAACATGTTGCAAGACCCGGCGTCCAAAGGCGGCCTCCGCCGATGTGAAGGAATCAATTTTGTAATGCTGAATAAACTGCGTCAGCAACGTCCAGGTAGCCGCCCTGCACACCTCCTCCAACGAGGCTTGCGTTGCCCAGGCTGCAGACGTAGCCACGCTCCGTGTTGAGTGCACTGTGATGCGGTCCGGTCTAGGGCAGCCGGAAAGGTCATACGCGAAGAACGACCCTATCAGGATGAAAGATGCACAGGTCTTGGTGCACGGAAAGAGCAGAGAGCTCCAAAATGCGGCGAGCAGATGTGATGGCCAACAAAAAGGCCATTTTGAAAGAGAGGAAACTGAGGCCTGCCGATTGCAAAGGTTCATATGGAGGCCCCATGAGAGATTGCAGAACCAAAGGCAGGTCCCAGGTCGGAAATCTGTGGACAACCGGAGGGCTGAGATAGGATGCCCTCTTTAGGAACCGGCGGATCGTTGGAAAATGGGCCAACGACACAGAATGCTTGCATGACAAAACGGATGACAACGCAGCCACCTGATGGCAGAGGGTATTTGGTGATAGTCCCAACGACAGGCCTTTTTGGAGAAAACGTAGAATCTTGGGGATTGGAACCCGCAAGGGGGAAAGACCCTCGGAGAAACACCAATCGCAGAACGCCCTCCACGTCACCGAGTAGATTCGGTCCGTAGACGGACGGCAGGAGGCCTGGATGGTATCTATAACATCTGTATCATAGTCTAGGCGGCAGAGAGATCCCCGCTCAACCACCAAGCAGTCAACTGCAGCCAGCGAACATCCGGGTGAAGAACGTCCCCCTGCCTGAGAAGATCTGGCCACAACGGGAGCCTCCATGGGGCCGCGACCGACAGGGCTTGGAGGTCCACATACCAAGTCCTCCGAGGCCAATGCGGGGCCACCAAGATGACCTCTGCCCTGTCCTCCAAAACCACCCGAATCACTCTCGGCAATAGAGGCAGTGGAGGGAAGGCATATAAGAGGCCGCGAGGCCAGGGAGTCCGGAGGGCGTTGACACACTCTGCTCCCCGGGATGGAAAACGGGAGTAAAACCTGAGGAGCTGAGCATTTTCCGGTGTGGCAAATAAATCGATGAGAGGCTGGCCAAAGCATACCGTCAGGGCATGGAAAATGTCCAGATGCAGACGCCATTCCATTGGGTCCAACTCCGAACAGCTGAGCCATTCCGCCTGTTTGTTGGCCTCCTCCGAAATATGCTCTGCCGAGAGGGACAGCAGGCGGTGCTCTGCCCACAGGCCGAGTCTCATAGCTTCTGCCAGCAATGCCCGGGACTGGGTCCCCCCCTGTCTGTTTACATGGGCCTTGGCCGCCACATTGTCCATTAGAACAAGCACATGAGAGCCCAAAAGCAAATGACGAAAATGCTTGAGGGCAAGGAAGATAGCCCAGAGCTCCAATAAATTGATTGGAAGGATGGCTTCTTCCGGAGACCAGCGTCCCTGCGCTATAAGACCCTCGGCATGAGCCCCCCAGCCGGAAATACTAGCATCCGTAGTAACTATAGTCCTGGGTGGCGGATGGAAGAGGGACCCCTTGGTTATGGCCGGGGATAGCCACCAGGACAGGGAGCGTCTGACTGGCGGAGGGACCACCACCTTGATCAATGAAGACCCTCGGACGGATTTCTGAAAAGGTAAAAGGAACCATTGAGGTTCCCTGGAGTGCAGGCGTGCCCAAGGTGTAATGTCAATGCACGAGATCATCTTACCCAGAAGCGTGGACAAGAGAGCCAAAGTGACCCTTGGAGACAAAAGGAACCATTGAAGTTCCCTGGAGTGCAGGCGAGCCCAAGGTGTAATGTCAATACACGAGATCATCTTTCCCAGAAGCGTGGACAAGAGAGCCAAGGAGACCCTTGGCTCCCGTTGGATCTGAATGACAATGTCCTTAATGCTGTCCTGCCACTCCTGAGAAAGACAGACCCTACACTCCAGGGAGTCAATGAGAGTTCCCAAATGGGGAATGGAAGTGGAAGGGAAGAGGTGACTCTTCGCCAAATTAACAGAAAACCCGTGGTGTCGTAAGGTGTCAATAGTTACCTGGAGATGTTGCACCGCTAGGTGCCAAGATGATGCTTGCACCAAGATATCATTCAGGTAACACTGGACACGCACGGGCAAGGACCTAAGGTGGGCCTCCAAGGCTGCCAGCACTTTGGTGAACACCCTAGGGGCTGAGGACAGGCCGAAGGGAAGGGCCCTGTACTGGAAGTGCCTACCTGCATAACAGAACCGGAGGAACTGTCTGTAATTCTTATTAATAGGAATATGCAGGTAGGCTTCCGTCAGGTCCAAAGAGGCTAAAAAATCACCCCACAAAATACACCCCAGAATGGACCTCAGGGAATGCATCTTAAACCTGCGGTATGTTATATACAGGTTAAGACATTTGAGGTCCAAGATAGGGCGCCAGCCCCCCGAGGATTTGGGAACCAAAAATAAAATAGAATAAAACCCAGAACACCGTTGACCCCGAGGGACAGGCTGAATGGCTCTGATGTCCAGCAAATTTATTTATTTATTTATTTATTTATTTATTTAATTTGTATGCCGCCCAACTCCCAAGGGACCTCCCAAATGCTGGACCGCCTCATCCATCATGGCCCGTTTAGCAGGAACCCCGGAAATGGGACACGGGAGAAAAGACCAGGGGGGAGGTGAGGAGAACTCCAGCTCTAGGCCAAAATGGACGGTCTGTCTGACCCAGGAATCCCGGGTCGTCTGGTCCCACCTATCAGCGAAAAAAGACTGTCTACCCCCAATAGGGAGACTAGAGGCAAGGTTAACGGGACCTACGGAAAGGGCGGGAACCACCACCCTGGAATGGACGTTTGAAAGGCCTCCCCCTAACGGATCTGTCATGTTGGAACTGTTTGTTCCCGTACTGACCAGAAGCCCGGGGAAAACTGGAGCCCTGGTCAGCTGAACGAAAGGGCCGCCAAGCATAAGGGAATTGGCAGGAAGCACCCTTTCTAGCAATGGAGGGGAGGACCTTCCTACGATCCCTAGACTCCACCAGAATAGGGTCCAGGGATTCCCCGAACAGCTGTTGACCCCGGAGGGGGGCAGATGCCAGACGCCACTTGTGCTTCGTATCAGCAGGCCACTGACGCAGCCAATGCATTCGGCGGGCTACGGCGGACGTGGCGATCGCTTTAGAAGCAAAACGGGAGGCCCGCAGAGTAGCATCTGCCGAGAACTGCGTCGCCGCGATGACCTTGTTGAAGTCCTGCTGAGTTCTCAGGTCTGAAGGGGACACCTGCTCCTGGATCTGCCTCAGCCATATCAGTGACGTGCGGGCGAAGAAGGATGCAGAAGAAGAGGCCTTAACAGCCCAGGCCGCCGCTTGGTGGGCCTTCAGAAGAGCCTGCTCCATACGGCATTCCTCCAGCTTCAGGAGCTCTTCTGCCTCCCCGGGCATGGTATTGGGAGAGTGCAAGGCAGTCACTGGCCCATCCACCGATGGTAGCTCCAACAATGAAGCCAGCTCAGGAGCAACATTGAAGTACTTCCTATCCAGCGATGACGGCATAGGCCCCGAAGCTGTCGCGGACCACTGCCGTTGAATGTTATCGATGAACAATTGCGGAGCAGGGATGACATCCAGCTCCGGTAAATGTTCAACAAACAGTGGATCCTGTAAAGAAGAAGACCCCTCTGATGTTACGGGGGCTGGGCTAGGAAGTCCAGTGGCATTACGAGCCTTAAAAAGTAGAGACTTAAACAAGGCAGGAGGAAAGAGACCCGAAGACACCGGCTGTTCAGGCAGAAGACCTTCATCCTCCGACAAAGCGAACTTCTCATATTCGCCCTTCTCCAGAAGGTGGTCTTGATTGCCTTCGCTGGAAGCGGAGGAATCCCGGTCCGGGCTGTGCGAGCGATGGAAGGCTCTAGTAGCGTCCACAGGTGGCCAAGACCAGGAAGAACGGTCAGGATATGCCGGGGTCGGCTGAGCGAGATGCTGAAGGCCCGCCAGACCCTGTTGTACTGCCGCCGCTATGATGAGCTGCAAATTGGCAGGATCAATTGTGGCAGCCAGAACCACAGCCATTTGGGCCGTAGGGACAAAGTCCCCCTGGGCCATCGAAACGGTAGCAGGAAGAACCTCCGGCCCTGAAACAGCTAGAACTGCAGAAGCTGTGGCAGAGGAAGTTGCCGTGACAGTAGCGACAGGAGCAGTGGTGGTGGGAGGCAGGGCCTGGCCAACAACCGAGGCACTGGTAGCAGAAACCACAGTCCCAGCCACAGAAAGAGGGGGATGTAGGTTAGGGTTGGCAAACCCAACAGAGCCCCAAATATCATTGGGAATCAGATGCAGACCTGGACGATCCAGGTCCAATTGATCCCCATGGCCGACAGCCTGCCACAACGTGGACAGTCCGGGAGGGTGTGGCTGTTGTTCCCCTCAGGTAGAATGTGAACCACAACCCCTACATGCCTCAACCCGCTCACTAGCAGGCGAAGGTTGAGACTGGGCCTGGTGCCTCCTGGGGGGCAGAGGGGAATGATCCTGACCTGGATCCTCCCTAGGGGATTTCCTCTGCCTCTTGCCAGAGGGCTTGGCAGCCGAAGAGGAAGAACTGGGATCAGCCATACTGTAGATATTGAGTTCCGAAGCTGCCCGTCAAACTGGAACGTGCAGGCACCTAAAATGGCCGCTGTTAGTGGAGGAGGCAGTGAACAGGTCAAAATGGCTGCCGTGCAACGAATAGGCGTGGAAAGCAGCGCTGAGGTGCCGTCCAAGGGCAAGCCCTAACATGGTTCAGGCACTCACTGCTGGCCAGTACTAGGAATTCCTGAGTGAGGGGGGGCGATCGGAAGCGAGCAAGCCCGACAGGCAATCCCACACCCCTCGCAGCCAAGCAGAAATGAAGATTGGATGGGGAAAACCCCTCCCAACCGATCGCGCTGTAGCCGAGGCTGGCGGGCATTGCGGAGCGGTTAGAGGAAGCGGAGCAAACAACTTAGCTCACGGGGCAATCAAGCAGTGTTATTGAAAGCAAGCAAATGGCTGCTGCAGTCGCTCCCCGGCTCCACACTTCACTCTCGGTGTCAGTTGAAATTCTAGCTCCGAAATAAAGGGGCCGATAACGAGGCCCACGTAGCCCTAAGCGCAGGTGCTGTGACAGGAGGCTACGAAGCTGCCAGCCGTCAGCACAGCAAGGGCAGCCGCCCACATGCTGATCCTTCCCCTGACTTCGATGACAACTGACAGGGAAAGGTTACTCACAGAGGAAAAACCATCCAAAATTGAGAAGGTAGAAAGGTAGAAATCGCAGTTGTAGCTAGCACTCACAGAAGGAAAATCCACGTCAGACCTCACTGAGGACTGAGTCTAACTGGGACAAGATGGCGGACGGAGCAATAACTTTGATTGACAGACTCAGTCCTCATCCTGATTGGACGAGACAACCCACTCTGAATGCTAGCTCCAACCACCATGGAGAATAAGAGTTTTCTATCTCTATTTCCTTCTAGTGGTTATTTGAAAATTTGCATCCCAGATCTGGTAGCTTGATATCAGAGAGAGTCCTGGATCCAGGAATACTTCAAAATTGCATAGCTGCCATTTTGGGAAGAAGATAAACATGCACCGCAGGCAGATCCATCCTATTCTTAAATGTATGACTTTTTTTCCTCCACAAGCACCTTTCTCTTGTCTGAAAGATGAGTTCCCATAGGAAGTAATTTTTAGGCAATTTTCTTTAAGTCCTCAAATAATGAAGCAATAACTGAAAGGACACGAAAGGCACATTTTCGCTTCTCCTAAATAAAGATGCTGTGAGTTAAGGAAAACAAAATAAACTGTAGTTTTGAACTACAAATGCCAGGTTTTGATTGAGACAGCCTAAGTCAGAAATGAAGACAGGAGTTGATCTGAAAACAGAGCCCTTTGATTTTATGCAGTAGCATTCAGGTGGTGTTTTCTTTTTCTCAAGCTGTCTATAAACTAAAATAATACCAAATATCATGACCTCCAGGGATATTATTCCAAATAAACTCTCCGCTATTCATAAAACTGCTGTGTATGATACTGTATGTGAGAGATAAAGTCTTTGCACATTGAATATTTTTTTATTGTTTCTTAAGATAAAGCAAGATATACACAGAATATAATTTATCTATCAAAAATAAACTGGGAGCAAGATCTAGAAAGGATTGTTATTTTTCTAGTTGCTGGAAATGTAGTGCTTCAATGTTAAATGCGAGTCTTTACAAATAAAAATTCAGATGGAATCTTTCTCTCTTGTAATGATATTGAAGCTGTCCAGAGTTAAGAATATAGGTCATCTTCCAATTAAAGTTTATTGAAAGTTCAGCTTCAGGAGAAATAGAAAATCCTATCTCTTTCCTTGTTATAATTAATATTTTAATTATGTAGTTAACAGCATTAATTTTCCACTTTCACTGGCAATAAGTTATTCATCTTTTCATTATGATAATAGCAATAGCACTTAGACTTATAGACTTACTTTACAGTGCTTTACAGCCCTCTCTAAGCGGTTCACAGAGTCAGCATATTGCCCCCAACAATCTGGGTCCTCATTTTACCCACCTCGGAAGGATGGAAGGCTGAGTCAACCTTGAGCTGGTGAGATTTGAACTGCCGAACTGCAGCTAGCAGTCAGCTGAAGTAGCCTGCAGTACTGCACTCTAACCACTGCGCCACCTCGGCTCTTTTAACAAAAGCTATTAACCACAATTGATAAAGGCTGGCGAGATACTTCCTTTATAAGAAATTGTGAACATCAATAAAGGTTAATTTTAGAGTGCTGATATGAGTGAGATGTTTATTATTAACCACTGGGATGTTTTTATAGTATGCTGGAATATGTATTGAAATAACTTGAAGAGCCAGTAAAATGGTACATAAAATGATTTATTTAGTTTTGTCATAAAGATGCACATATACCATTAATTAGAATCAGTAAGTTAACTTTTATGCTAACTGACTTTTTTGTTTTCATAGTTTTGTTCATCCTGAAATTTTGTTAAATTAAGGATATGGCAAGATAAATCTAACAATTTATCCAAATACTAAAATCCTAGAACATTTGAATGTTTCATGCAGATTTAGATTTTTGTTTGACCAAGATTGTTTGTTTGTTTGTTTGTTTGTTTGTTTGTTTGTTTGCTTGCTTGCTTGCTTGCTTATTTATTTATTTATTTATTTATTTATTTATTTATTTATTTATTTATTTATTTATTAAACATGGAGGCATATTTAAAATCATTAACAATCATCTCGGATGTGTAAGACTTCATCCATTGTATCCTGTTCCCAAGTTGTTTAGGGCCTTGTTTATGTTTCTTTCAGGTTTAGATTTTTGTTTGACCAAGTTTGTTTGTTTGTTTGTTTGTTTGTTTGTTTGTTTGTTTGCTTGCTTGCTTGCTTGCTTATTTATTTATTTATTTATTTATTTATTTATTTATTTATTTATTTATTTATTTATTTATTTATTTATTTATTTATTAAAAATGGAGGCCTATATAAAATCATTAGTATACTTGGATGAGGGACAATTAGGAAACTTGAGGGAGGAGGCTGGGCTGGAAAGTTGAGAAACTACCTCTGAAGAAAGTACCGTAATGGAAAGCCGCTTCAATGCCATGCAAGAAAATTGCATTGTTATGTCCCTAAAGCTTCCAGAAGACATTCTATTAAGGGAGAAATCACTCTAACTGCTTGTCTCCTGTTTCTTTCCTTGGATTGCCTGGATTTCCTGCATTAATAATATTAACAAAACAGGTAGGAGTGCCCCAGGACGTGGTCAAAAAACTCAAATTGGTGTGTATGTCTATGTATATACATACTATGTATATACTGTACATGTATATATACAGTGTATACACATACACACTGTATATAGATGATAGATAGATGATAGATAGATAGATAGATAGATAGATAGATAGATAGATAGATAGATAGATAGATAGATAGATAGATAGATAGATAGATAGATAGATAGATGGTGGATGGATGGATGTGGAACTATTAGAATGAAATTTGAACTATAAGCATTTGTAAAACAAATTCATAAATGCTCTGGTTATTACCACTTTTTTAATTCAGAGAAATAAAGTACAGACATAGGTGCAAAAATCTATTTTACTCATAACAGTGAAAATTAAAATCTCTTTTGAATTTCCATTTAGAATATTCTTTACATTTCATCATTTACATCAGATGTTCATTCTCTTACTTTATGCAATGCATTTAAACTCTTTCCTTTTTCAAATATACACTTTTGAATATACTTTTCA
>QLTV01001692.1:87030-99129 GCA_003457575.1 Thermophis baileyi | reverse complement strand
AATCTAATCTAATCTAATCTAATCTAATCTAATCTAATCTAATCTAATCTAATCTAATCTAATCTAATCTAATCTAATCTAATCTAATCTAATCTAATCTAATCTAATCTAATCTAGTATCAATCTGAAGACTGGCTTAAGTTAAAATATTAAATAGGAGCCCTGGGGGTGCAGTGGTTAAAGTGCAGTATTGCAGGCAAACTCTGCCCACAGCTTGGAGTTCGATCCTAACAGCGCTCAAGGTTGATTCAGCCTTCCATCCTTCCAAGGATGATAAAGCTAAGGGGTGGTACATAAGTCTAAATGCTATTGCTATTATGTTCATTCTTTAGCATGTATTCTTTAGACTAAATAAAATATCAGAAATCCCAAAACAGTGGAGCAGTATACCCATGCCTAACCATATCTCATCCAATACTTCATCCCATTGCTTCCTAACAAAAAAACCAAAAAGCACACATTGGACATAAATATGTGCAGTATTCTCTAACTTCCAGAACAGTATTAGACGAGTTTCAACTATGCACAAAACAGATACCTTTCATTCAACCCGTGATTCTAATACTACAATTCTCATTCTCTATCACAGGAATCAAATATATTTTATCACTGTTTTGCCAAAGTGAGCAGATGTGACACCATCCAAAGATGAATGATCCCTAATCATCTGGGTTACACTGATCTCACATGTATATAATTCAGATTTAAAGTATTTTCTACATATTTCAGCTGCTTTGTCTGGATGTGTTCTTGCGAAAGACTTCGGTATCTCCTTCAACCCAGAGGTGGATTCCTACCAGTTCGGACCGGTTCTATAGAGACGTTAGTAACTTGGCGGCCTGGGTCGCTGGAACCGGCAGTGACCCAGGCCTGCCACGCCCCCGAGCCGGTTCTCTCGGCAGTGCCATAGGTGCCGCCATCTTGTTTTTTGCTTCTGCGCATGCACAGAAGCCTTTTTTTAGTACTGTGCATGCACGCGTGCGCAAACTGCCCGTGCGGTACATCCCTGAGCGAACCGGCAGTAGAAGAATCCGGAACCCACCCCTGCTTCAGCCTAATCGTTTTCTAATAAGAGTTGCCAAGGACGAAGAATCAAAATGTAAAGTTGGTGCTACATCATAGAACTAAAGAACTGGAACCACAGTTCCTTATTAATTTTATTCCTTCTCAACCAAATGAATATTACATAGATTCAGACCTAAATTGGATAATGTATTCTTCTCCCTGATTCACCAAATATAGATTTATATTTCACTTCTTTTTGTATAGTCATGGAGTAGCTCATGACATTGATAAATGCAAGGAATATTTCACTGACCAAAAGCAAGAATAAAGGAAAGTTATCCCAACTGCAGTAAGAGAAAATGCCTGATGTTTTGTTTGCTTGTTTTCTCCCACCCTCAACCTTTTTTTTTCACATAAGAAATTGAAGAAAGATGTTCCTGGGTTTGATCAGAGCACTCACCCCAAAACAATCTCTTCATGAAAGCTGATATAGAGAAGACTTCCTAAACTGAAGCAGCTGTCTCCAATTTGATGTCCTCCAGTCTTCAAATCCTCTAAGCCCTAGTTGTTATTCATGTCCATCTAACAAGGTTTTGCCACTGTGGGTAGGATAGGGTCCAAAATAATTAAAAATGAATTAAGGCATAAAACATAAGAAAATATTTGCTGGCTCTTATGAAGGCTGATTTAGTTCAACTTTATGTTACTGACAGTCAACCAGTTAAATCTGGGACATCAAACAATGGGGAGTGAATGCAACATGGCATCTTTTCTGTTTTCTCCCAGCAACTGTTATTCGGTACCAGTGCCATAAAATGAATACTTAATTGAGTTTCCAGATGTATTAATTGGGAAATCTATTTTCAGAGAGCCATGATTGTCTAGAGTTGACTCAGTGTTCTTACTAGAGCAATTTTTAAGTTTATTTTTGCTTTTCTCTGTTGCTTACAATTCATAAATAGCCTTAGTTTCTGAAAGAAAAATAGCAACTTAGCTTTTTCTCCACCCAGACCCAATAGTCTGACTGTTGTCCCAGCTATTTCTAGTAGCATACAGAGCACTTGCCTATAAAGTTGCCAGGAGTCGGACACAACTAAACAACAAATGACAACAATTTCCAGGGCACTGGGAACTGACACCAAGATCTTCAGAAAATCTCTGACTCTTCCTATCTCACTTTTCTAAGAGATTTCCTGACTTAGATTTGTTCTAAAGATAATATCTTTGTTAGAGATATTTCATTTATTAAGCCCAGGGACTTTACACAGAGGAAAGAGGAGAACTTCCATGTCCCAAAGCTCTCACTATATCTGAACAACCACACAACTGGTTCAACCACACAACTGGTTCAACTGCCAGACCTTTCAGCTCTTCACCAATCGTAATCCTTCAAGCAATATATAATCAAATGACTTAACAAAATATACTATACTATACTACTCATCTGATACTTAAGTAAACGATGAGACAAGGCAGCATTGCATCATTTTACTTTCCATTTGATTTATATTTCTTTAGTAGGAAAAGACCTGAAAACTTAACTTTGCATTTTCATCTATATTTAATTCATTCAATAGCTTATTTTTTTTTTCCATTTGGAAAACTACAAACATTTGGCAGATGGGTCAGGATGACATGAAAAGTAACACTGATCTCAATTTATAGATAAAAAATGTCACTTTCTAGGTACATTTTCCTCTGGAAAAACTGACAGTTAGACATTTCCTGATTTCTTCATCAAGCATCCCTTCAGGTTAGCATGACTCTAACTTAATTCCGGCTTTTGCCTAATATTTACTGTACCATAAAGTGAGATTTTTTGATCTTCTGGTTCAATTGCATTTCCCCCCAGAATTTAACTGTTTCTTCACTTAGATTGAGACAACATACTGGCATCAGCTTGACATCCAGGAAAAGAATATGCTGAACGATTGGCTACAGGAACTTCTCATTGCCAAAAATTCTTTCATTCAGGCTTGAGACTTTAGTTTGACATGTGGAGATATGTTGCCCCACATATGAGGTTAGCCTTTTTGGAACAGGAGTTTAGTTAGGAGCTTGTAATCAAAATTGACATTTTGATAACAAGCCAATCTGGGAATTCCTCCACAGCAGATACGATTGGGAAAATGGTAATGGTTTGTGAAAGGTACACGTTGTTTCATAAGCCATTGCTCAAAAAACATCATAAAGAAGCCCAGGTCTTCAAAAGATGTAGAACTCCCTTTTATTGTAAAGCATCTCTTGAGTATTTAAGACCTTTCGATTCAGAGCTGCCTTCAGTTAAACTTCTAATTGATGTAGGTGATCAAAGAAGCTTTACAGTGTTCTGTGTTGTCACTGCTATGGCTTTTACCTCATGTCTTGAATCTCAAGTGCTCTAGTTTCTATTGTTATGTAAGGGCATAGCAACTAAATACTTTAAATAAATAACACATGGATAACACATATTTATTTATTTTAAAATTATTTAGGACAAAGTTTCCGCATAGAAGCTTCCTGTCCAACAGCTATCCTCGCACTAGCAACTTTCAGATGAAGTCTTGGGGGTAAATAGTATGCAGGTAATTAGAGGTTATGTGAGGTTATGAACTGAGTTAACTGATGCCCGCATAGGATACCTGTCTTTTATCAGAAGAACTATAGATGCTGCCTGTCTCATTCCAATTCATGTTCTTGGCAATGTTCCCTCTAAGAGGGAACGTTGGTTCTTGGTGCTGACTTTTCAAGCCTTGAAAAGAAAGTCAAGGAATGTCTTCTACCAGGAAGGCCTTCTTTGTTGAAGAGCAGGCCTCTTCTTGATGTCCGTGGGGGTTAGAATGTCCCAGGATGGCAAGAGGGGGGGGCTCTCCCAGATGTGGAAACCCACCCCTGTGAAATGGTTTTTCTCTGGAATTAAGCCTGGCATTTCCTGGCTAAGACATTCTTCTTCCTCAAGTTTGCCTATCATTATTCTGGGTTTTAAGTGCCTATGCTATTCTGGAATGCAGGTAATTCTTGGCTTGCAACCACAATTGCAACTGGAAAATTCATCATTAAGTGGTGCAGTCATTAAACAATACATCATGTGATCGTAATTTGTGATCTACCCTGCTGGCTTCCCCATTGACTTTGCACGTCAGAAGCTGGCTGGAAAGGTTGCAAATGGGGATCACGAGAACCCGTTTTGATTGCCAAGCAAGCACCTAGATCATGTTCGTGTGCTTGGATCAAGGACCAAGTAGCAATAGCAATAGCAATAGCACTTAGACTTATATACCGCTTCATAGTGCTTTACAGCCCTCTCTAAGCGGTTCACAGAGTCAGCATATTGCCCCCAACAATCTAGGTCCTCATTTTACCCACCTCGGAAGGATGGAAGGCTGAGTCAACCTTGAGCCGGTGAGATTTGAACCGCCGAACTGCAGCTAGCAGTCAGCTGAAGTAGCCTGCAGTGCTGCACTCTAGCCACTGCGCCACCTCTCTTTTCTTCAGCACTGTCATAACTTTGAACAGTCACTAAATGAGTGGTTATAAGTCAAGGATTACCTATAGTACCTTTTTATTCTCATCCCTGTCCTAAGCTTCTTATTCATGTATGGATTTATTTTGTTTCATTTTATTTATCAAATTTATTTGCCACTCATCTCACGGTTCAGGTGACTCTGAGTGGCTTATATCAAGATAAAACATTCAATGATTATAAATATAAAAAGGGATTCAAATTATAAAAATTAAAACAAGGTTAAAAAAAAATAAGGGTTTGGAGGGGAGAGATGGGGTGCCTTCTCTGTTAGTGTACCAACCACCTCCAGTCAGTAACCTTATCCTTTAGGATCCCATGCCAGTCGGCATAGCGAGATTTTAAGGCTTTTCCTGAGGGCTAAAAGAGGGCGTGGGGGGTGCATCAGCCTGCACAAAGTGGGTAGGTACCTCTATCAGGTATTTTGTACAGCGGAGGCAGCGGGATTCTCCTCAAGGTGACGATGTGGCTGAGTTCTCTTTAACATGGTATTGAGCACCATCTGAAAGCCTTTTCCTGCACTTCCAGGAGGTGAATTGTCCTGATAGAAAAGTTTCTTCCGGGTATTGGAACTCTTGGAGGAGAACTCAGAAGCCCAGGCCAGCAGAACCGAGTGGCCGTTTGGCTTGGCTCTGACAGACAAAGAGACTTTGTGAAGCAGCTTTGTGCAAAACTTTATCAAAGCAAAGATCCTCTTCAGTGCTTTGCAGAGCGTATGTTTTTACTTTTTAAGTAAGTCTGTCAGAGTATGCTAGGGACTGGAGAATTTTAAATATAATAAATAAGTTCCAAAGGGGAACTGTGACCAGGTACCGAAAACATATTTAGTGATGCTTAAGCAAATGCTATGGCTCCTGCTGTTCTTCTGAGCACAACTCTGAAGGATTGGCACTCATCCTTTAGGAATTACTGTAGCCTACTATATAGTGACATTGCCTGTATCCTAATCAAAACCTGAAATAAGGCACGTGCCATGTGGCAATTGTGAAGAGATTCTGATGTCTCTCTGTAGAATATCTTTTGGAATGGCATATAAAGCCCACAATCCCTTAAGCTCTCAGAGCAGAGTGATAGGGATATTACATTATGTCATGCCCCCATGTTTTACATGGTTTACACAATTTCCACAGCCCCTCTGGTTTGAGATTTTTCTTTCTTTTTACATAGTGTACAGCCTGTGTGATGTTTTAAGTTACATTACCAAAAGGAAGCACGACGTTACCAGTTTCATCATATTTGGGACTCACCAGACATAGGTAACTGTGTGTTATTCGGTGGGGTTCAAACCCTCTACCAGGAACTGAAGTCACAAATCCTCCCACTTTGGATAATGTTATACAGTGCATTAGCTTTAGGAGCTGTGGAAAAGCTGTAATTCTATGATGTTTTAACTCTGTGTGCTGCTTTCATTCTTTTGTTTTGGCAGCCTTGCAATCCAATCCAATCCAATCCAATCCAATCCAATCCAATCCAATCCAATCCAATCCAATTAAATTAAATAACCCTTTCCAAAGAAGAATACCAGGCATCCCTTTATATACATTATTTTTCTGGTACTGGAAAGCAATCTTTTTTCCTTCAGTCAGCCAGCTGTAGGTTTGTAACCTGCCTTGAACCTGATTTTATTGCTCCACTGGCTATCTGTTGTTTCATTCTTGTGATTGCTTCTGTTGTTTATTTCATTTTAGCACTGTTTCCCATCCCAGAACTACTAATAGTAAAAAGTCAGATGGGAAAGGAATAGGAAGCACCAGAGTGAAATACGTGGCTTTTCTGCTATTGTACAGAAATGCAGACCTGAACTTCAGGAAGGCATGTGCAAGCCATAAGTGTGTGTGTGTGTGTGTGTGTGTGTGTGTGTGTGTGTGTGTGTGTGTGTGTGTGTGTAAACGACAGAGGGGCTTGCACAAGAGACTATCATTCTGAGAAAAAAAGGATGAGAAAGAAACTCAGAATAACCTCACCTTGACTTTGCTTAATTTATGAGGAAATATATAAAGGGACATGGACAGGCTTTCAAGATTCTGTTATTCTGTCTTACTATAATGTGTGTAGGAAGTTAGCACTGACCCCCCCCCAGAGGAATGGAATATTTTAGGAAATATTAAAAAAGGCAGAATATTATATTTCCCTGGCTGAGAAATGGATAAACATGTTTTAGGCAGGAAATAGACTCACTCTTAATAGCCCCCACCTTTGTCAATGGACCATTAAGGCCAGAGCCAACTCACTCATTCCCCGCACCTTTGTCAATGGGCAGTCTATTCTACATAACAAAGAAGAACCATAATAGGAATCTCAAAGCCATCTCACCACATGGCACCTGAGAAGATTACATCAGCCAAGCCTGGTGGGACACAGACAAAAGCCTACAGAGTTAGCTAAGACACACCCCCCCCGCCCCCTGGGAATCTGACCACCAATCAGAGTGCATTTCTTATACAAGAACAGGAAACTCTGAGATGGGGCCCAACAGAGGGTATAAAAAACTCAGGGACTCTCAGCAACGCCCTTCTCTTCTTCTTCTTCAACATCTTTGAGGCATATGATCCCCCACTTTTCCCCAGGACCTCAAACCATGTGGTCCTGCTGTCCACCATTAAACCATCTTTCCAAACAGCCTCCATGCTTCCAGTGTTTTTCCCCCTACTTGGAACTGAACCCAGAAGGATATTCCTTACAACATATGAAAGGCATTCCAGGTTGCTTCTAGACCTGGTCATGTGCTTACATCATCCTTACAAAGTAATGTAGGTTAAGGGACAGGGCCTGAAGAAACGGCATGTTTAAAATCCCACCCATCACGAGCTCTTTCTCAAAGAAGAGATGGAAGATAATATCTCCTCACCCTGTTCCCCAACTGTTAGATTGGGTGAATGGAAGAGGCAGACAGAGTGACTTCCAAAACAACAGCTCTTTATTAGTCAGTATCTACAATCCAGCAAAAGCCCTGTCTGACAGCCAGCCCTTTTATAGGGAGCTGTCAGACAGGCTAACCAATCAGCAGGCAGTATTTTCCCTCCAGAATGGAGGACCTGACTGAAGCCTATGTGCTTCAGTCTGAGAATGTAACACCCCTCCCCTCCTAGTTGGGCTAACCCAATGTGTGATGTAGTCACGCAGATAGGCGGGGCGTTTAGTTGGTCTTTCTGACCTGCGCAGCTCAGTCAGAGCTGGGTAAGCGGTCGGGTCGGTCGAGCTTCTGTTGCTCCCGGTCTCGACCAATGGAAGCTTCTGGATTTCGGTCCGGGGCATGGCTGGAGCTTCGAGGACCGGTTCGCTCGGAGCTCGCCCCCCGGCATGAGCATCACCAGGCAAGTCTTCTGGACTTGGTCGGATTGAGATTTCTCTGTTAGGAGTGAGTGGTGGCTCTTTTTGATTAGGCGTTTGCGCAGAAGTTAGTTCTGGTAGCCTAAGAGTGGAATGGCTGAGTCGGCCTCGGAATTGGTCAATGTGCCGCCTCCAGCTTCTACCGTCCTTGAGCTCTAATCGGTAAGAGCGAGGGCCAGTGATCTCAGTAACCGTGGCAGGAACCCAGAGAGGACCCCCAGCATAGTTGTGGGCATATACCTGATCCCCTATGCTAAAGTGTTGGAGCTGACTATGGGAGTCTACTGGGGCCTTGGCAGAGTAGTTAGGGTGCAACTGATCTAGGTGAGACTGTAGTCGGCGACCCATCAGAAGTTCGGATGGACTTCTGCCAGTGGTGGCGCTAGGCGTGATATGCTGCACTAATAAAAATTTATTGATCCGTGTTTGCCAATCGCCTGGGCCCATGCGTGAAAGGGCTTCTTTTGTAGATCTCACCATTCCCTCCGCCTGGCCATTGCTCGACGGATGGAAGGGCGTGCCTGATCCCCTGCTCTGCTAAATAGGTTTCAAAATGTAAGGCCATGAATTGGGGCCCGTTGTCCGAAACAAGGACATCGGGCAGGCCGTGCATGGAGAAAAGTCTTCGTAGCACCTTGATGACCGCCTCTGCCGTGGTGGTGGTCATGAGGGCTATTTCTAACCACTTCGAGTACGCATCCACGACTACGAGGAAAGTTTGCCTGTGAGTAGGGCCGGCAAAGTCAATGTGCACCCTGGACCAGGGTGCCTTTGGCTGTTCCCACTCGTGTGCAGGCGCCTCTGGGGGAGCTGGTCTGGATTCCTGACAAGGCGAGCAGGTGGCCACCCATTCCGTAATGTCCCGGTCCATGTTAGGCCACTAAACATAGCTCCTGGCCAAGGCCTTCATCCGGACAATTCCCAGATGGCCCACATGCAATGCTTCCAATACTGCAGTACGCAGTTTCTGTGGAACCACCACTCGCTCCCCCCAGAGAAGGCAACCCCGCAATACTGACAGTTCATTCTGCTTAGTTGCAAACATTTTAAAATCGGTCCCAACAGACCCCTTCGGCCACCCCCTCAACACCCAGTTTAAGACCTGGGAAATAATTTTGTCCTTGGTGGAGTGGCACGCAACCTCAAGTGAGGTTATTGGCCCAGAGTCCAGGCAGTCAATCAGGAGAACCGGGGTCTCCGGTGTGGGGTCTTCCAGAAGCGTCGGCAAGGGGCAGCGACTGAGGGCATCAGCATGCCCCAAAGATCGTCCTGGCCGGTGGAGAAGCCGGTAGCTCTAAGCAGCCAGGAATATGGCCCAGCAAGACATTCTGGGCGAGAGGGACCCAGGCGTGGGGTGGTCGCCAGCAAGGAGGCCAAACAACGGCTTGTGGTCAGTGATCAAGTCAAATTGCTGCCCATACAAATAGTCATGAAAACGTTTGACTCCGGCCACCGTAGCCAGCGCTTCTCTGTCCAGCTGACTGTAATTACGCTCCGCGGTGGACAGAGTCCTGGAATAAAAGGCGATGGGAGGCTCGGTGCCGTTGGGAAGGCAATGGCTGAGAACAGCCCCCACGCCAAAGGGTGATGCGTCGCAAGTCAATACAAGTGGCAATGTCTGATTGTATTGGATCAGCAGGCTGTCAGCAGAGAGTAGGCGTTTGACAGCTGGGAAGGGGGCAGCCTCAGGTCGGCCCCAGGTCCATTTCGCCTTTTTTGCGAACAGTCTATGGAGCGGCTCGGCCACCGTAGCCT
The DNA here is from genome assembly GCA_003457575.1 of Thermophis baileyi. Taxonomy (NCBI): domain Eukaryota; kingdom Metazoa; phylum Chordata; class Lepidosauria; order Squamata; family Dipsadidae; genus Thermophis; species Thermophis baileyi. The sequence goes on along the minus strand of QLTV01001692.1, from coordinate 89,537 downwards.
TCTGTTTAAGGAAAATGCTATAGAAGATAAGGAGCCCGAGGAACGCTTGTAGCTCAGACTGGTTCCGAGGGGTAGGGGCATCCTGAATTGCTTTAATTTTGGAGTCTGTGGGGTGGATCCCAGAGCCATCAATCATGTACCAGCTTGTAGTTCAGTCTGGTTCCGAGGGGTAGGGGCGTCCTCAATCGCTTTAATTTTTGAATTTGTGGGGTGGATCCCAGAGCCATCAATCATGTACCCTAGGAACTCTACCCTGTCCACTCCAATTTGGCATTTCCCTTTTTTGAGTCGCAGACCCTTGTCACGAATCCGGGTCAGGACTATTCTTAGGCGTTGGAATAATTGTTTCCTATCCTTGGCCGAAATAAGAATGTCGTCAAAATATGGTACGACTCCCGGAATTCCTTCTAACAGGCATTCCATAAGGCTTTGGAACAGTCCGGGGGCTACACTAACACTGAATTGAAACCTTTTGCATTTGAACGCACCCTTGTGCATTACGATGGTTTGCGCCTCTGCAGTAGTGCCATCTACTGGCAATTGCTGGTAGGCTTTTGCCAGATCGAGTTTTGCAAATACTTTTCCTGGGCCCAGGGAGTGTAGCAGATGCTGGACCACAGGAACTGGATAGGCGCTCTGCTGCAGTGCCTTATTAAGAGTGCACTTATAATCAGCGCAGAGACGAATTGACCCATCTGACTTGACCGGGGTTACAATAGGGGTTTCCCAGCATGCATGATCTACGGGCTCTAGGATTCCCTGGGCAATTAGCTTGTCCAATTCCATGTCAATCTTTGGTCAGAGGGCGAGAGGCGGCCTCCGGGGCTTGAGCCGAATTGGGGCTACGTTTGGGTCCAAATTGAATGAAATAGGGGTCCCCTTATACGTACCCAGGCTGTCGCTAAAAATGTCCTCGCACTCCTTTAGTAGATCTTTCATGTCAGTATCAGTGATGGAGTTGATTCCGGTCACCCCCATGCCGAGGGCCTCGAACCACTCCAAGCCGAGTAGGCTTGGAAGGGAGCTGCTGACCACAGTCAGGGTGAGAGGGCCGTTGAAAGCCTTGAATTGCACAAGGAAGGTGCCGCAGCCGATGACTGGAATGTGGTTGCCCTGGTAGTCGGTCAGTCTCAGCTCCTGGCGCCTCAGTTGTTGTCTCCAGATTCCTGGAATCACCCGTTGAAGTGTGGCCCAGGAAACGATGGTGAGAGACGACCCAGTGTCAATCTCCATGGGGCATGGTGAGCCTTCGAGCAGGACGGTGACCCGTAGCTTCTTCCGGCGCGGTGTGGATGCCTGCCGGATAGTCGTTTGAAAGGCATCGGTGGCATCGGCCCAGTCGGTCCTCCGTTGTGGCAGCCAACCCCCGTGTTGAGGTTGCTTGGGGTAACTGGGCTTGCTAGGTGCTCGCCGCAATGTCTGCGGAGAGGGCAGCTTGGCACGGCAGACTCTGGCTAAGTGACCGCGACGGTCACATCGTTGACAGATGGCCTCGCGGTATCGGCAATTGGTGCGGAGATGGTGCCCTCCGCAGCTGGCACAAGGTGGACAGCGGTCGTCAGGTGCATTTGCCACTTCCCGCCGTTTGAATTGGAGACGGCAAACTTCCTCATCGGTGTCAGGCGAGTAGTCTCGCGCCGAAGTCTCGCGATTCACGCTGACATTCTTTCGCGCATTTCTTGGGCTGCTTGGTTGTTGAAGCACCTCACTCAACCTAGTGGATGCTTCGGTCGCCCGGGCCTCGTCTAGGGCGATCTGGAGCATGAGCATTGTCCGCGAAAGCAGCCTCCGCTGTAGAGTAATGTCCCGAATTCCACAGATCACTCGGTCAAGCAGCAGCTCGTCCAGATCTCGGAACTCGCAGTGGGCAGCTGCTTTCCAGAGCGCGGCGACATATTCATTGATGGTCTCTCCCTCCTTTTGATTTCTTAAATTAAATTCGTGCCGCCGCACATATTAGGAGGGTTTAGGCGCATAATGCGTTTTCAACATGCTCTGAAGAGCGGACCAGGTGATTGTCTGGACTGGCATTGGTTCAGCTAGTGCCTGAGCAGTGTCGAAGACATCTGTCCCACAGTAGCTCAGGAATAGAGTTCTCTTGTGGCTGTCCGACAGCCCGAGGAGGTCGTTCACCTCCATAAAGCATTCGAAGCAAGTCATGTAGGTGTCCCAGTGCTCCCGTGCTGGGTTGAAATGACTTGGTGGGGCATGCGTCATCATGTCGGCTGTGTTGGCGCTTTAGAAAGGCCGTTTGGCGAAGACTTGATGCCCCGGGCTGGATTGCGTGGTAGTCAGCTCTTTTCTGGCTTATCTGTCTTCCGATCCCACCCTCGTCGCCAGTGTTAGATTGGGTGAATGGAAGAGGCAGACAGAGTGACTTCCAAAACAACAGCTCTTTATTAGTCAGTATCTACAATCCAGCAAAAGCCCTGTCTGACAGCCAGCCATTTTATAGGGAGCTGTCAGACAGGCTAACCAATCAGCAGGCGGTATTTTCCCTCCAGACT
>QLTV01001692.1:58399-75177 GCA_003457575.1 Thermophis baileyi | reverse complement strand
TTCCAATTGAATCACCAACCAGAAGGTGGCTTCTCTTTTTGGGTACCTTGCTGCTCTTGTGTGACTGATGTGTAATACCTGATTTACACTTTCCCCTTTCCAAAGTAAGTTCTTCATCTTGGACCATGATCCCCTGCTTATTTGAGTTATCATTATCACAACTACCTTGACCTGTCGCTTTAGTGTCCCTATTAAGGTCAGCAAGGGCACTATATCTGTTATGCTGGGACACAGCAAAAGCTTTGTGTTTATGGTTCACAGCTCTCACCCTGCCAGATCCCACGGTTGTCCATACTGCCCTTCTCCTGCAGGGTCTTTGTGGTAGAGGGGGTTGATAGCGTGGCAGCTCAATAGAGTGGAATGGTTGAATTGGGCACCTAACTTCTGCTTGGAGAGCAGAGATTAGAGATTCTAGATAGGTAATCTGTCTATGTAGACCAGTAATTTGTTTACAAAGAGGACAGTATCCAAATTTGAAAAGAGTATTGCGAAAGACAGCTGCAAAACAAGTATTACATTGAACTAAGCCAGTCATTTTGAAATAAAATAAAATCACAGTCTCAAGCGCACTAACCCTGAATGTATTATTACTATTTTTGGTTTATAGTTATATGATTCACGCGCCGTTAGGCATGCGGGCCGCTACCTTTCTCCTTTGTACTCTCTCTCAGACACCCAATTCTCAGCCAGCAGCTCTACCCCCAGCTTCTGTGAAGTTAAAATGTAATGGAGGAAGTTTTTTTTTCTACCTTTCTCCTTTGCACTCTCTTTTTTTATTGTTTCCCTATTTTATTGACTGAAGGATGGCATTTTGTGTGTAAAGTAAAGCATCCAATTCTATCCACCAATGCTATTGTCAGGTGCGTACATAATGGCTGTTGACTCCAAATGAAAGTTTTATGAGTTTCCTGGGAAGATTAAGTAGTAAATAGTAAGAGAAGCTTTCCAGAGTGCACATGGGCTATCTGATTATCTCTCCTTCTTCTTTCTCCAGAAAGATTTTGCCAGTCAGGACCTGGTATCCAGACGCCAATCTCTAACATAATGGGCCAGGGCACACAAGGAAAATTCCTCCAATTTTAGATTGTAACTCTCTATGACAGGTAGAATTTCCCAGTTAATACTTTCATGTATTTCATAATGAATGCAATTTGTACCAAGATAAATATTTTGGCACAAGATCTTGTTCTTCACAAGATCCGTCATCCTTGTACTTCCACACTTACATATTTTCAGATTCCATCTTTCTGCACTTTCAGATGATCATAAAATAAATGTGAGCTGCCTGTACCAGCCTCTCGGTATCCTTTCCTCACCCCCACTAGTTCAAATGTAGGCCCTTTCTAGTCTTATTTTTAAATACCAAATTTATGTGTAGGTGTATGTTGGAAAAATAAATACATTATCCAGGAAAAAAAATAAGAGCTGCAGCATTTGTGTTGGTGGATAAGAACACTGTTCCCAACCAACCTTGCTCCCCCAATTGTTTGTCTACTTTTCTTTCTCTCAGACTTCAATTCTGCAATTATCTTATGGCATAAACCAATCCCATTCATTTTCTCTCTGGCTTCAGTTGCAGACAGCAGAATTAATGAAAAGGGAAAAAAAGAAAGGGGAAAAAGGCAGAAACCAAGAAACAGTCACAGTGAGTTTTTCAGAGATGAAAAACACTGCTTTCTTGTTCTCTGTCCCCCAGTCAGTCTCTATAGGAAAGTTTCTCAACCTCAACAACTTTAAATTGGCTGAGAAGTTCTGGAAGGTCCACCTATCCACTGGTCTATAGAGTGGATGATGTTGGATAAACAAATCAAGTACAACCACTTTAACAAAGCCTGAATTTACACTGAAAGGGACCTAAATTATGCACTTTGAGAGAACTCTATAGTTGGTTTCCATCAGATTATCAACAATCTTCCCCGAAAAGAAATATTGGAGACTATGTGACAGTGGTCTAAAGCTTCTAGTTGCAGAGAGAGAGAGCTTCTTCAGGGCAAATGGCAATGCTTCTTCCTTTATATAACCACTGCCCACCCTTGGAACTAGGCTGTCACATTTTCTCTAGCAGCTGGCATCTCTCAAGTTCATCAGAGTCTTCAAGCTCAAATGAAACCCGTGCACCCCATCAGGTTCTGCCTCTGGTGAGTCAAGGTTGTATCAAATCTGAGTAACCCTATCAGCAAAATGTTGCAGTAACAGCTCACAGGGGTCAGGCAGCATCTCTTCCCATCCATCCTTCCTTCATGGGCAACCTTAAACACAGCTTCTGGATAATAGGCTGAAATGTTTTACTTAAAACATTTCTATAGCCATCAATCTTATACCAAACTCTGGGCAGCTCGTAACCAAAAAATGAAGCAAAATCTATCTACAATAACAAAATGGAAACAAAAAATATTAAAACCAGAAGATGTGACACCATAGCTAAACTTTCTCATGCAGCCCACAACAAGTTTGTCTCTTGACCTTTGTCAATTGCTTGGGGGAGGGGGTAACCCAGATCGTAAGTGTTTTTTGAAAGGTTAAATGTATTAAAACATATACTAACATTTATTTTATATTCATTTTAGGACTTGTCCAAGCTTCTGTGGATAATTTCAACATCCACAAGGATATACTATTTTTTTTTTGTAATGGAACTACTTGAGTTATCTTAACGAGAGTTTGGCCAATAGGCTTGCATTGCAACAACTACGAAGCTTCACTGCCATTTGCAAATGTTAAATATACATAAAGAAATGGTGACCAAAATACTTAGAAAACAAAATAAGAAGCTTAATAGATTTCATTGTGAATGTATGTACATTTGGAATGTATGGAAAATTGTGAGTTTTAATCCATTTATTTAACTTATATGCAAATATTGTGCTTATGCTAAGTCCTAATGATTCATCCTTCAAGTCCTTGATTTATTTATAAATTGTATAATTCACAATATAGCCCTTGAGAACAAGAGAAATTACTATATTATCAACACCAATCAAAATGTCATGTTTTCATATTGGGTACACTGAAGGTCTAAAGTAGGGGTGTCAAACTTAAGGCCCACGGGCCGGATCTGGACCCTCAGGGTGCTTAGATTTGGCCTTCAGGGCTGCCCTGGAAACAGCGAAGGACTGGCCCGCAGTGCCTCTGCTAGCGAAAACAGAGCTCAGGAGGGCCGCGCGCAGCCCTCAGAGGCTCCGTTTTCGGCCGCGACGGCCTCCTGCAGCTGTCTGCCAGCAAAAACAGAGCTTGGGAGGACTGCACACAGCCCCTCTGAGCTCCGTTTTCACTGGCAGAGGGCTGCAGGAGGCTGTCGTAGCCAAAAATGGAGCCCGGGTGGGCCACGTGCAGCCTCCCCAAGTGATGTCGAGCTGGCCATGCCTACCCTGGCCACACACCCCCTGGCCACACACCCCCTGGCCCCCGAGGTCAAACACAAACCTGATGTGGCCCTCAATGAAATCGAGTTTGACACCCATGGTCTAAAGTATTTATTTATTTATTTCAAATTTCTCTTTGTTTCCCTTCAAGCTATACATTTCCTTCTAGGAGATTTCTCCCGGTGACTTCTAAATATCAACAGGTTAATCTTCTCTCCTTTGGGTATTAGAAAAAAAGGAAAAGGAAACCTTATTTTCCATTGAAATCTGATTTTCTTTTCAAGTTATATCATCACTTACTGATATTGCTGTTCAAGCCTGAGAGCAGGTCAACATTTTGAGATAAGAAAACACTTAATTATGAAAGCACATATAGTCTTTCAACAGTTTTGCTGTTTTCACAATATCTCTATTATGCAAATATAATATTAGTCCATGGTTCCAATCTTACTCTTATTTCTGAAGTGGAAAATTACACAGCAATGCTTTGAGGCAATGATTTGTAAATATTTACACTTATTCTTAACTTTAACTTCTGAAGATCCTTGAAGCAACCTAATACTGTAAAGTTCTAAGTGAGGATCAGATTATTTCCTGTACAGAAGATAATCAGCTAAATGTCACCTGCACATCTCAAAATAAAACTTTTAAAGACGAAAGCAATTTCATCTTCATAGTATCGACATACTTGTTAAATCTGTAAAAAGTTCATTAGTTTTAATGTCAAGAAACTAATTAAGTATCAGTATGAATGTACTTGTCAGGCCTGGAAACCATTTTTTTGGGCCTTGAACCCTGACAGTACTATAAGTTAAGACTTGTCACATAAAAATATAAGATCCAGGCTGGATCAAAGAACCTATTTAAACCAGCATTCCCTTTTCCATTAGGAGCACTTAGATGGTTATTTAGTGTTTTGGGAGAATTACTGTAATTTTGCAATGACTGTTATGAGGGTATTATCTAGTTAGGTTAGTCTGGTTCATGAAATTGGTTGTCCACTTCTTCCTAGGGTGTACTATACAGGAATAGTCATCCTCCCACCCCCTGCCCCCAGGATGATGGGAACATGGAACCTCTAATATGAGGGTATCATATTAGATAAGAGTTGTATATCTCTAAAATATACAACTCTTATCTAATAGTATAGATATTTGCCTAGCTTAAATAAGATAGGCAAATACCACTTCTCTATCACTTCTCTTAGTCTTTTGTAGGATTGGCAAGGAAGGAAAAGAAGGCAGGAACATACTGTAATCCAGAGGTACTAGAGACTACCTATGAGGAGAGGTATTGTTCTCAGTGCCTAGAGAGCTAAGAAGAAAGAGGGCATGTCCCTGCTTTGGGAAACCATCTCTCAGTATGTTCCTCTTGCCAACTCCCCATTAGGTTTGCTTAACTTCCTTCCTTGTTCAGGAATAATTGTTGGATAAAGCTCTGTGTTGTTATCTTCCTGAATTAAGAGGATCAGAATTAACAGCTACTTCAATGGTCTGCTAGATAATTCGTTTTTTACTCTAATTTTAGCTGGATTAATATATTGGGATGAAAGATTCAAGTTTTACATATTCCAAAAACTATTTTGTACCTTTCCACATCTTTCTTTATCTGTTCATCACAATCCAGCTTCCCCTTCACATGTATGAAAGGTCCACACAACAAGCATTGTCTCAAGACATAATCCATTCACTTGAATGGAAAGGACAAAATTAGGTTTTTCTCTCTTTCTATAGTTTTCCAAGATCAGATAGTTCTGCAGTTAAAATTGTTGCTCCAGGTTAAAAACTGTCTGCTTGCCATCTCTGCTGAACTATACTGGCATGTCATAGGTTTCTTCTTGACAAAGATGAGTTCAACTGTCAGCACTATCAATAACACTTAGAGTTATATACTGCTTCATAGTGCTTTACAACCCTCTCTAAGCAGTTTACAGAGTCAGCATATTACCTCCAACAATCCGGGTCCTCATTTTACTGACCTCGGAAGGATGGAAGGCTTGAGCCAGTCAGGATCGAACTGCTGGCAGTTGGCAGAATTAGCTGGAAATACTGACTTCTAACCACTACATCACCATAGCTCTTAAATACTGTAGCATTCCTTATGTGTGGTTTTATTTTTATTTCCCACCTCTCCCATTTAAATTGATTATGTTGCTTTTATACTGTTGTATACTGTTCTAATCTATCATTTGAATTTTGCATTTTAATTATTGAGTATAAACTACTTTGATATTTGTAGTAAAGGGAAGTGGTGTGTAAATAAATTAAATCAATAAATAAAGGCTTTCTTGAAAGTTTTAAGTATAGGGAAAGGACCAGGGATTTAAAATTAATGAGAGAGAGTGGAGTAAAATTCCTTTTATATTTATGTATCAAAATATCAAGCAAGGGCTAGTAAAACTTTAAATGTATTGTGTAGTTTGGTTGTATTTTCTGTTTGCTGTCTTTTTTTTTAATGTTCTTATATTGTTTTCTACTTTTCACTGCATTTTTAATTAAACTTATTTACTAGTTAATGCAGGCTGAAAAGTATCTGCATGCAAATATTCAAGATGAGGGACCATTCAATGATGAGATAACAGCAAAGGATAAATTAGTAATCTGTTCCAATCTCTTCAGTGGATCCATCCTTCAAGGGTCCAAGCACTAATGAATCCAATACTTCCCCTCCCTATTGTGGCACTTTACCTAATCATCCAACTTTTGCTGCAGTTGCTGCAAAAGAATCCATTGATCAGGAGGAAAGGATTTTCCTGGAGACCTAGAATTAGCATCATGTTAGCTGATTCCTGTTTATTCTCTTTATGTAAAATAACATTAGTCCTGAATTGCCTTCTCCACTTGTGATCCAGGTCTTGGTCAAACCTGATGGATGAGCATAGCACATACGTGCATGCATGGACACACACACACACACACACACACACACACACAATCAGACAGAGAGAGCAAAAGCAAAGGAAACCTTACTCGAATTGGAATTTCATGGCATGAGTTTCAAAGATCACATTCAGTAAACCAGTTATAATTATCAGTTCCTACTCTATGTGGGCAGTGTCTTCAAAATCAAATATGTGCATTATAACCTTTTTTTTTTTTAAATAGTAACCCTGTGAAATTCACCAGCTTTCTCCAAACCAAAAAATGTAGAGCAGCAGATGTGGAAAAGAACTAGGATTTTGGATCATCTCATAGAAGAAAAAAGAGCTTCTGTAAAAGGCAAAAATTTCAGGGAACATTCAACAAATCATAAAAATGTATTTATAGATGCCTATTTGCATCAAACCTTCACACAGAACTAAAAGAGTCAAAAAAAGAAAAAAGCCCTGACCATTTCATAATATGAAATGTGGGAAGTTTTTTAATTAAGTGAGTAATTTGATGCCACTTTCTGTATCCACATTTCTCATCAAAACCATGTACCCACCAAGCAGAATCTTCAATCACACTTGAAACTAATTATTTCAAGAACTAATATTCACATTTAGTGAACAATCACACAACCTCACCCAATAAACTGTACTTTAAAAAGGATCACTCTAGAATTAAAATATGTAGATGAGAACAGATGAAATACTACCCTGAGAATTTTGGAACTTTAATCATTGTCATCTTCATTATCTATAGGACATCTTTTTACCATATTACAGAGCAATCTCTTCAGTTGTTTGATTTTTTCAGAGAATTTAACACTATTCCTCTCATTTGTTTTACCAACTTATTTATTCTCTCTCTCTTATTCTCTTCCATTTTACTTGATAGAATCCAAAAGCACAATAGCAAAAAAAAATAATGAATTACAAAATTTTATGCTTGCTGTTAGGGAGTGGGAACGACCACAGGAGACTGACTTCAGAACAGCTCTTTTTATTAGCTCAACTCAAGAGAACCAGCAAAGCACGGTCTGACAGCTAGGTCTTTAATAGAGGGCTGTCAGACACAACAACCAATAGCGTTTGAGCATTCAAACGCTGGACCTGAGTGAAAACATACAGTTCAGTTAAAGTTCACTGAAACATAGCAAATCAGAGTTCATTCATAGTTCAGCTAAGCATAACAATTCTGAGTTCATTTAGAGGTCAGTCAGAACACAACACTTGCCATGTTGATATTTAAGTTTATATTCTGTACTTCTGGCTCCAGTAGCACTCATTCACGTACAGGCATCTAAGGACCCATTCATTCAAGAGAATGAACAGGAAGGGTCCAAAACACAGCACCTTTGGCTTGTTGGAGTTTGGGGGAAAAAATACACAATTCTCCCTGAAAAAGATCTGAATTTCCAAGACCAGGAAGAGATTGTATGTAATGATTTATAAGATCTCCTCCATTAGATAAATCCATTGGTTTTATAGTTTATCAACTAAATTAACTTTGTGATAGAGTATCTGCTTAGATATTGCCAAATCGATACACATATCGACTTGGCAATTTTGACTTGTGTTTTGAAACTTTATGCTGAAAGCCTTTTCCAATAAAATTGTAAGTCAGCTTGGGCTAGCTGCAATATATTGCCTTTTAAAAAATATTATTAAATATGGTTTCAAAGAAAAGGACTAGTTTCCATAATCTGATGTTTAAATGTAAACAGAACTGTGGCTCAAGATGGAAAACAGGGAAAGTGGAAAGGCATGGACTTTTCTTATCTGATTAAAGTAGCAAGTGAAGAGTATTATTTCTACCTATTTTTCTTTTCCTTGATAAACAGGATCACTCTTTTTTTCCCCCCCGTCAAGGTGGGGAGCCTTAGGGAACCGTGGAGTGTCAAGTTATTTTCTAGCCATATCGATCACTTTTGGATTTTATATGAAAACACAAAGAACATTGTGCTGATGTTGCCTGGCGAGACAACAGAAAATCAGCAATATTAATATGAACGTTCATCACTCCAACCTCTGGTTTAATAATGTCTTTCTTCTGCAATTATATTTTGAGTAGAACTGCAACCAGTGCCATTCCTCCAAAGGTTGCCAGATCTTAACCAGAAAAATCCAAATGACCATTGAATGACAGCAACGTTATAACTTTATATTTTTATAAAGGTACAACTCCATAATTTTGCACCCTAGATCCAGTAAACATGCTTCAGAGCATACAAAGAAGTGCTAGTATTGAGCCAGTTTTCATACCAAAAAGTAATTGGTCCAATATTTAAAATCAATTTTAAAAATATACTTTTTCTCATTACAGCGTAAAGGTTGACATAGTGCTTTTCCAGGATCATTAAGTCCTCTAGACATCTGAATAGCAATAGCAATAGCAATAGCACTTAGACTTATATACCGCTTCATAGTGCTTTACAGCCCTCTCTAAGCGGTTTACAGAGTTAGCATATTGCCCCCAACAATCTGGGTCCTCATTTTACCCACCTCAGAAGGATGGAAGGCTGAGTCAACCTTGAGCCGGTGAGATTTGAACCGCTGAACTGCAGCTAGCAGTCAGCTGAAGTAGCCTGCAGTGCTGCACTCTAACCACTGCACCACCTCGGCTCAGAACCTCAATCAGTCAGATTTAAAGTCCCATTCAGTCTCTTTTAAATATAACTGTGATATAACCATCCTTGAACAGAAAAGGGGGCTATGAAGTTCATTCTACTGTTATTGGTTTTTGTATTTTTTTGCCAATTTGCCTAGTGATAGTGGATGAGTATTGATTTCCATTGTATTCATGAATGGCTTCCTCAACCATCATGTTCTCCATCTGATTTGGGATTTTAATTCTCAGAATTTCCAGATAACATGGGGCATTCCAGACCTGTAGTCCTAATACAAGTTGGGGAAGATTGATCTACGCATAATAAAGGTTGCTAGAATATTATTATATCAATAGCTCATCTTTCCTGCAACAGCGCAAAGCTGTTTTATTCTGAGAATAAGGCAACACAACAGCCCCCTAAGGGAGGTTTTATTCATTAAACATAATGAAACATTTAAAGTAGTAGTAACTTTTTCCCCAAGATCTAAACAGCTTCATTATTTATGCATCATGGTTTTTAAAGTCCTTTTGTTTCTTTAAAGAAATGTCACTTGTTTAGTTAAAATGTCCTCATGAGGGTTTTATAACCTAAAAAATAAACACATCAATAGTTCTCTTTTCAATAATGAGGACCTAATAGTAATCCCTTCGTGATAATATATTTACTGGTTTGAAAGGTGCAGACGACTATTACTGGGTAACATACTTGCTCCTTGGAAAATTGTCACCTTTCAGTGAATTCTTCTTCTTATTATTTATTTATTTAAATGTATTAACCGCCCACTTGAGAGGACTCTGGCAGGGTACAAAGCTAGACAAAACAAAAACAAAAATATTAAATCAAACAGATAGTCTAGTCAACAAAATCAACAAAAGAAAATTAACAAAACAAAATAGGGTTATTGGACAAATAATAAACATCCAGGCCTGGACCAAATGACAGGTTTTCAAAGCTTTTCAGAACGCTAGGAGGGAGGGCACCATCCTTATCTCTGGGGGGATGCTGCTCCAGAGGGGGAGAGCTACAAAAGAAAGGTCCCATAAGATATACTGTAGTTCATAAGGATATAAACCATAAACTTACATCACAGAGTTGAAAGAATTATCCTTCCCCCAACCAACTAACTGACTTCCATGCGCTGCACAGATATGGACAAATCAGTTAGTTTTCCCTTGACCATTATTTTTTAGTCCTCCAGACTAAAGATGTCTTTACACAGTACAATTATGGCTCATCACTACTTCAAACACAGTTAGGAGGAGGCGTATTTCTCAACCCATTTCTAGTTCTTTTTCATCCCAGAATGGTCAGTAAGGGGAAAAATTAAACTGACTGCTTAAGGGCATCTGTACAATGTCATCTTGCCATTGTGTCATGCACTATTTGCATAGCACAGCTCATTGCATGCAATGATTTTAATCTCAGGCAGATCTAGGGCTGGTTGGGACTAAATCTCCTAGATCCAGGATTCCTGTTCCATTCCAGTTTCCTTCTCTTAGTGATGGATTAAGGTGATTCATGAGAACAAGAAAATTCAGGAGTCTGTATTTTCAAGCAACAAAAGTCTTAGATTTGCATCTCATTAAAATATTTAATAATTTTAGACTCTGCTGAAGACCATCAAGAACAATAGACAATGATGGACAAAGAGCTTAGCCTACTATAGGGCAGTTTTCTAAATTATAAATCTCTGACATTCTTCAACAAACAAAAATATGAAGTAATGGACTTGGAAAACAACTTCTGTATCTCTGGAGAATTGCTGTCTGTGAGATATTAACAGCACTAGCCTAGGTGTTTAACTCAGACCTGTATCTACTCAAAATGTTCGAAGACTTTGAATTTTGCCTTCCGAGTCTATTCACATTTTAGGGTTGGGCTGTTCATCCAAGTAATATAATACTGACTGCTGTATACCGACAAACTGGTTCAAATACAAATGAACTAAGAAAACAGAAGGAGAAAAAGAAATGGGGATTTCCCAGTTGCAGACAAGAGTACAAAGAATTGTTTTCAAGAAGGAAGTAAGCCTGGAAAACAAACCATTAATACACTTAATGAAAATGATAGATTGTCACCTTAGTATTTAAAAAAAAATACAGTATAGTCTAAACTAGGACAGGGCTCTTTTGTTACTTCTTTGATTTAAAAGAAGATTATTAATGCTTTTTGAAGAAATCAATGGCTCCTGGGATTTCTTTCTTTATGTGATACTGTATTATGCATTCACCTATTAGTCTATTTTATCCTGTTTTCCTTTAATTTTTTTAATGGCAGTGTAGTCAAATATGAACTTAGACCTGGATTTCTACAATATTTTTTCTCAATATACGTATCTTCAAACAAAATTAGATACAGTTTTAGAAATAAAATTACATTGTCATATTTATAGAGAGCACAGCATCTCGTAAATAAACATTATTTAGGATGGGGAAGGTAGAAGATACTGTAGTTAAGGGAAGTAGAAGATTGGGGAATAACAGTTGTGGATATCAGAACTCTACTTGATGTCTCAGCAGGCCAAAGAAGGCTCCATGATGCTCCAGTTTTATCACTGGTGCTTTGCCAAGTAGCCCATTCATTCTGCTAGAGCACCAGGAAGAGCAGTAGTAGATACTTTGCTATATTTTGATATGTCCTGAGGATGAAAAGTGCAAAGACCAAGAAAATGTTTGCTTGACATTTGATATGATTTCTACTGTAATGAGTGTAAAGGTAGAACACATTGTGTGCTCCATGTTATAGGGAAATAGCTGTGATGGAATCCAGGGATATTTTCATGCAATTCAACATTTTGGAAGCCTTCTCTGAATAGCTGATATTTCCGTTTGTGATTTGGAACCATCATGTTAAAGGCAATCCATCCTTTTTAACATGGACCACTCTGTGTTCTTGCTGGGCACAATCAACGCCAGCTATGGTGGTGCTCACTTGAGATACCAGGAATTGATGCGGTGCAATCTGTTGAAATTTGAAGCAGTAATGGCAGCAAAAACATGGAGATATATGAACGAGGGACCAGTTTTTCTTATTTCCTGCTTTGCTGTTCTATTCTTTCAAGGACACCCTGCCCCTTGCGAATGGGGACTGCTTAATCCCAGAGACCAGAACATCTGAAGTTAAACATGAACCTTGTGAGTTCTATTTATAAAAGGATAAGGCATTCCCAGTAGCCATCATCAATAATGAGTCAACATCAGCCGGATGTTGGGGTAATAGTAAAGTTAGATTTCATTGATTTATATTTAAGTGAGATTAAAATTTAATGCAATTAAATGCCATTAATATACTTAAATACCATTAATATGCATTACTCTCTTTCTCCTTTTCTGTCCCACTAAAAAAAATACAATCTGGCAACAACTTTTGACAGGCTTCTAGAAGGTCATATCTAGCCCTTTGGATGTCCTTAGGCAGTCCAGACTAAGAGGAAGAGACAAAGCCTGTTGCAGGCAAACTGAGCCAGGAGCATAGGACGGTTGGCAAGTAGATTTTATACATCTACCATTATTTTCTAAGATGATGTAAAGGTTGAGAGCTAACCTATATTTAGCTAGCAATGGCAATAGGAGCACCAGATGGACAGAACAAAAGTTTCTAAAAGACATCTTCACTGCTATCAGCTTTCAGAAGGCAAGTGCCAAGAGGCACATGGTGTCAATGTTTGATCCTGTTTTGAAACAATTATTCTGAAAAGAAAGCCATATGCTAGAAGACTGATTTGAACCACTGTAGGAATTATAAAGGCTAAACATGTATCACTGAAATGAGAAAATAAATCCTCTGAAGAAGGAGCAGTATGCTCCTTGTTGTCTTGTTGACATCTTGTTGACAGCTGCTATATAATAGCAATAGTGTTGGGTAAAGGTTTTACCTAAAACGTATCCCAGTTTTATTAACTAACCCTCCCTAACTAACCCACAATCTTCACAGTACATTCTATAGAAAAAAGTGAGAGGATCCACATATTGTGGTTCTTTTCTTAAATATGAATAAGCCAAAAAGGAGAATCTAAATACAAAGCTGGGTCTGAGCTGCAAAGTACATGTTTGTGTACTGAATTATCAGATCATGGATGTTCTGTTATTGAACAATATATAAACTACACACACACACACACACACACACACACAGCTGCAAAGTACATGTTTGTGTACTGAATTATCAGATCATGGATGTTCTGTTATTGAACAATATATAAAACACACACACACACACACACACACACACACACACACCAGTGAAGTCTTTAGTGTTCTCTGACTTTGGTTGTTTGATTGAAGATGTGTCATCACCTGACCAGGTAACAACCTCATAAGTGTGGGTTTTGCTCCCTGTTTATATGTAGTATAATACATACCTGCCACTATTGGCAGAGGTGTGATTTTCTACTTGGTAGTTCCATGGTTAAGATATTGTTTTCTGCTTGATTAGTGCTAATCCCTGCTTATCTGAGTATTGGTTGCTGATGAGGAGGTATTTTGGTCTTTTTCTTGCCTTCTTAACTTTTTAATTGTCACTTTTGAATGGTATGTAAAAATGGTTTATCTATATGTGTCTATTGATGGCTAATTGATCTGAACGCCCAGCTTCCAGGAATTCCCTAGCTGGTTTTGGATTTAGCTTGGTCTAGGAAACTTACAGTTTCCCTATCATGGCCAGCCCAGATTCAGCAGATAAAAAGGATCATCAGCCTGAGGTGGAAGAGTTGCAGGCAGAAAGAACAGGATTGCCTAGCAACCAGAAAAGGCAGTCATCACTGGCCTTAGAAGGCAAAGAGGCGGAGCTAACACCTCTCCCCAAGTGCAAATGTCCACTATGAGATGAGGAGGGTGGAACAAAGGCACTCAGTAAGACTATTGGTCAGAAAGAACCCCACCTAGTCAAAGGAACAAATCAGAGTCATGCTCCCATATGTAAGGGAGCTGTGTTCCTTAAAGATATGTTGGTGACAACTCTCCATACCTCACCATCATGGTCCTCAATTCCTTAGTTGCCTTCTTGTTTGTTTGAACCTTTTGCCATTACAATTCTGTCTGAAAACTTTTTAATAAAGGTATAAAACTTACCTGTGTGTCTGTGATTTCCACGGGCTGGGACAGAACTATGGTTATAGGCACTTTACATTTTATTTGATTTCTCTCCCATTCAGTAACATAATGGACTGGTTTTCATTGTCCAGACAGAATGGACTTGGGTATTACATACAGTAAATATGGAAAATATAAAATCTGGCTATACCATCTCCACTGAACTATATTATGTGGCTAAGTATACATGAAGTTAAATGGTCACCAGTAGTGTTATGTGTGAGGAGCAGAAAGATCAAATAGCCTACTTTATGATCAAATCCATTAGTTAATCACTGTATTAATATAAATGTTCCTTCTTTCATTAAAAACTCAAAATCATTCATAGTACATTTTCTCTATTTGAAGACATGCTCTCATTTTCAATTATGGAATCACAAATAAGTTTTTAAAAACAACATTCTCCAAACAATGCGCCCACATACCATTACTTAGTTAGCTCTAAGACTCCTTAAGAGGCAGAAACCAAGAAAACATCTTTCAGTTTTGACTTGGTTCTTACCTTCTTGGATTCAGTGAAATGTTGGAAGTTATGTAAATTATATCCATGTTAACAGCACTGAGGCGAAAAGAAAGGATAATTTTGGCAAAGGTGCAGAGAAAGGACCCAAATATCCACTGCGGAGTTCCATGAAGACAAATGTAGTAGTCCTGAAACTTGCAAGGTTGTTTGAACACAGCAAAACAAACCCATGCCTTGGGTCAAACTTAACACTTTGTATTGGTTCACAGAACCTCAAAAGTCCAGAGAAGTAAAGTATTGCCTAGAAAAAGAGCAATAAATATCAAACTATTCAGCCAGATTCAAGCAATTACAGTATATAACCCCAAGTCCCATTACTAAGTGATAATTATAACCAAGAAATGACCTTGCTAATTATATTATACTCAAACAAATCAAAATTTCCTATTGTCTGAAACAAACATATGGTGGGAGGAGAGGTTTTGGCAAAGATTATTACATTAGACAAGAATCACAATTTGTTTTTATCTCCTGTTACCTCACACTGTTCCATAGCACACATATGTTGATGGACTAGTTTTGAATGTTTGCAATTCTCTTAGCCATTGTATTTTTAAAGTACGGTATGTCATCGTTGTTCCAAACTAATTGACAGAGTGCTGCTGTCCAATTTCATATTGTTTGCTCAGCCTGGAACACCTTAATCTTTCTTTTAGCACCCTTACTGATAAAAGGATTAGCAGTAAAGGCATTTTTATTCATCAGGTTTCTTCCCCTTTCCCCTTAGAGCACAGCTACATGGCCATTTCCCACAACAGTGGTTACTCATAATGAAAAGGAAATATACAGTGAAACTGCAGAAGGAAGAGCTCTACAAAACACAGCATTTTTGCCTGAAATGTCCTCTTGCAAAGAGCAAGAAAGGATACAATTTACAAATATCCATGCATTCCTCTCTCCCACTCTCAGGATGGGCAGAAAAGCATTGTATAATGTTATACCCATGCCATGAATTAATTGTGACAAAAGAGGAATGCCTTAACCAAATTTGTATTACTGGTCTCTGGGAGATTTATTTACAAGAGCTTATTCCAGCTGCAGTATTTCTTCTATCCCTAGCTTTATTTATACTCCCTATGGATTTAATTCCCCATAGTGGGTGGGGGGAGCCCAGCTCTCATTCCAATGGAGCTACCCTGGGTTTTTTGAAGTTTTTTTTTTCAAATGTCATATATCAAAACACAAATACCACAGAGGAAATTTCAATGAACCAGCCAAAACAGTGATGGCTGAGATATTGGCTAACATTAAAAACCAGCAGGCCATAGCTGGTTGAGGTTTATTGTGTTATCTGGTGGAGCACAAATGGATTAGCACATTTTCCATGTTTAGCAAGAAGGTTGGTGAAGTGTTGCAGGGGTGGCTGTCAGGAACTCAGGCAGACACCAGGCTTGTCAGAAACACAGGAACCTTTATTCAGCACCTTTTAGCGAACAGCGGGGCTAAGCGGCTTTGACAGCTCCTTTTATAGCCGGGCTGTCAAACGCTTAGCCAATCCCGACGCTTGCTTTTCCCGCCGGCTGCTGCTTTTGCCTTAGCCAATTGGAAGCGAGCAGCAGCCGGCGCGGTCGTTAAGCGAGGACTTAGAAGCCAGGATGGGTGTGGCCAGCTTGATGTCACTCGTCCGGGCTGTCAAACGCTTAGCCAATCCCGACGCTTGCTTTTCCCGCCGGCTGCTGCTTTTGCCTTAGCCAATTGGAAGCGAGCAGCAGCCGGCGCGGTCGTTAAGCGAGGACTTAGCACCCTTCACCCCCCGGATGGCGCATGCGTAATCTGCGAGATAGGCGGGCGGACGGCGGCTCCGCCCAGAACGTCTCAGAGTAGGGCAGGCAGTCGAAGCAGGAGGGTGCAGGATCTCTTCGCTTCGTGGGTCGGCAGGAGACATGGGCGGCGCCATCTTGAGAGGCCCGGGCGACGCTGGAACAGCAGAAGTTTCAGGTAGGGCTTGCGATAATGGTTCGTGGGGCGGTGAGTTGGTCGGTGCCGGAGGTGATGCAGACTGGGAAGGGGAACGGTCCTCTGGAGTAGGGCTAGGAGCGTCAGAGGGGATGCGGCGGCGTAGCTGGTTTAGATGCCGCCGCCAGGTTCGTCCGTCAGCCAGGAGTATCCTATAGGAGCATGGGCCCGTTAGCTGGGCCACATGCCCCGGCATCCATTTAAGCCCAGCCCCGTAATTCAGGGCGAAGACCGGGTCCCCGGGGCTGAACTTTCTAAGGAGGCTAGGGGTGAGGTTTTGTTGGGCTGTAACATAGCCCGGGTGCAGCCGGTCCAGCTGGGTGCGGAGGCGGCGCCCCATAAGTAGCTCGGCCGGGCTAAGGCCAGAGGCTT
>QLTV01001692.1:35995-45995 GCA_003457575.1 Thermophis baileyi | reverse complement strand
AAATGTTGAATCTCCAAGTTGAGAAAATCGGGGTGGGGGGAGAAGGGGGAAAGGGGAGGGAGGGAAGAAAAGGCGATGGAAAGAAATAGGCAAAAAACTTCTCACCTCCTCTCTTCTATCCTGTTGGCATGGCCAAGAGACAGTGGAACTGTGAAGTTAGCATGATCAAGAAGTAAGATTGGCCAATTAATAGGAAAAAAAACCTAATCAATTTAGAATGTTTAACTGAATAAGTAAAGCACTAATTGATATGTGTTACATTCCAGTGACAAACGGTGATTTGTTACTACAGTACCTTCTGGAGCTAAAATGAATTGACATGAATAATAAAGATTTTTATGAGCATGAACTAAGCACTTTCAAGCTCATTAAACTCAGCAGGAAGTAGTTAAGGACCCCTCTAACCTTTTGATGCGCACTTTCTACGTTAACAGCTTTCAGAGAAGCAACAATGTAAGACCATTGCAGCAAGCCAAAAAGCATTCAGATAACACTGCTTTCAAATGCAGGGTTACCAGGCTAATTGTTTGGTTGGCATGTTCTCCAATGTATTTTCAGATTTGCTGTAGGCATTTTCTTTTTGCAATGAAATAGAGTTTCGAGTTCTGCCTGTCCAAAAAGAAAGTTCCATCAAAGCTTTTTAGTTAGCCGGTGAAGAAGAATGCTAGTTTTTCATGGCTAAGAGCTGCTCAAGGTTGCTAGGTTCTCTGTAAAAGGCCAAGCAGCTCTATACAAGGTTCAGTAGTGATAAATCAATGGGATCAACCAAGATTGGTGGAAGAAAGAAGTTTTTCTATTTCCACCAACCATTCTGAAAGTCTCTGATTTTCCTCTATGAGAAACTAATGATCTGTCAGTAGCATTGTTTGTTGTCTTCCCTTTATTCTTGGGGATCCTTCATAAAATAGCCGAGAAGGAGGAGAGAAAACATGCGAGGGGTTTCTGGATTACTGGATATGGGTGTCTATACGTGGATATAGGAATCAGTTTGCCACAAGTTACGGCATAATTGCTAGAATGCTCTGTAGAGAATATTTGGTACAGCATTTGCTCTAATCTTTAGGAAACTTGCTTTTAAAAAGAGAGTGTGAGAGAGAAAGGCAGATGCTATGTTTATGCCAAAAATAATATTTTTAAAGGAGACTTTTGGCATGGTGTTTGACAAGATGAATTCTCATGGAAAGAGCAATTTAAAATGCAGGCGAAATACCAACAACATTTTAAAGATGTTGTTTATTGCTTTGGATAGCAATAGATAATTTTGTTTGTTGTTTAATGTATAATTTCCAGAAAGTAAAAGCATGTTAATATTTTTACTAGAGAACTTTGTTTAAGAGAAAACCTGGACAATGTATCCATGTAGCTCTTGTAACTCTTGTTTATACTATTGAGATAAATTAATCTAGGATCAGGTATTAGCAATGAAAAATTAAACAATCGTGGGATTCAAAACATTGGAAGAACTCTACTGCTTTGTCTGGAAATGGCTTTCCTTTGTCAGTATATGAAGATGGATACTTTAGCACAGGGATGTCAAACTTGCAATGACACATTGTCTTCACGTGATGTATCGCAACTGTTCCCCCTCCGCTAAAATGGGGGTGGGCGTGGCCAGCGTGTGACGCATCTGGCCCACGGACCGCGAGTTTGACACCCCTGCTTTAGCAGATGCTCTGAAGACTGAGGAACAATGCAGTTTACAATGATAGGAATTAAATTTTTGGAAAACAATAGCAATTCTAACCTTCAATAAACTCACCTGCTGCACAGCTCTCCTCAGAAAAATTTGAACCTCTCAAAGTATCTTCCTTTTCACTGGTTACAAACCTTCAGAGTCTATGACACTAATCCCATTTGACGTGAAGAGTAAGAAAGAAATGGAATAGCCCGCTATTCAAAATCATGTAGACATTGTAAAAAAAATGGGAAAGCTGCTGCACTGAAGGTACAGATGTAAGGGATGGGCAGCATATAAATTTAAGAAATAATAAAATAAAATAATGTGTTAAGATTTTATTCTTGCTGGAATATTTTGGGTGGGTTGTTCTAGTGAGGATGTCTTCACCAACTGACATGGGGGACAAGAAAGTGAAGATAACACAGAGAGGATGTAATGTCAAAACATGTGTTCCACCAACATTCGGAAGGAATTGCCCAATATTAGAAAGATTGCTGAAGGAATATAGGAAGGATTGGTCAGGAAGCAGTCAACACCCCAAATTTAATCCAGCTCTTGAACTGATTTAACAATCTCCTCTCTAACTGCAAACACTGGAGAACTGAGAACCATAAGGTTAGGTTGCCCAGTCTGAGACCCACATATTTGAGAACACATTGCATTGAACCAAGGGGAATTTATTGTGTATTTAAAATTACTACATAATCTGGAATTATTTCTAAGATTGGAATTTAGTTTGGAGTAAACTTGCAGTATAAAAACATTTCTAAACAAGTTGTTAAGGGTTTTGGGTTATGGTTTTTGGTTACAGATTTCTTCTGGCTGCCCTTGCTTCCTGCCCTGAAGAGGGAGGAGTTATCTCATGAGATCTACCCCGGAGGACCATTGAAGCATGGGAAACCAGGAAGCTGTAGATTACTGGAAGGAGAATTTATTGCTGGCAGTAAAAGGCAAGTTACTTGCAGACAGGCACCTAAGGCAAGAAATCTCATAATTTCACACACACACACACACACACCACACACACACACACACACACACACACACACACTTAAAAATAATAAACTTTTTTTATCATGTTGATGAATGGCTAAAAATCCTACTTTAATTTTCAATGTAGTGCTAGAACACAGCCCTTTATACTAGTCGAACCAATGTATCTGGGGAATGTGTTATTTCCAATTATTACTATTATATTTCTTCCTTTTCTTTTTCCTCTTCCTCCTCCTCCTCCTCCTCCTCCTCCTCCTCCTCCTCCTCCTCCTCCTCATATACACATTCACTAACTGGTGTATAGATCAGGGCTGTCAAACTCGCGTCTTCACGGCGTCGTCACGTGACATATCGGGACTTTTTTCCCCTTTGCTAAACCGGGTGTGGGCGTGGCCAGCGCGTGATGCATCCAGCCCACGGGCCGCGAGTTTGGCAGCCATAGATATATATGATAGATATATATGATTACATTAGCACTCAGCACAGCAATGAGTACTGAATTATCCAATTCTGTGCTGAAAGCTGCTTACTAGTAAGTGCGGCATTGAAATCTTTTTTCTTGATGTCTGCTGTAGATAATTTATTCCAGAGGTGACTCAGCAACCTTTGGTGTGGCACCACCCTCTACAGTAGAGCTGGTCTTATAGAGTAGTACATCAAAATGTATATAAAACATGGTGTCATAAATAATGGTCTTGACCTCATTTCTTTTTACTGGTATGTTTTACTGTCTATCCTGAAGTGCCTTTTTCTATTTTTCGCTGATCATTTTTTACAATTAATAAAAGCATTAGAACAATTTTTTTTACTTACTTTTTTTTTAAAGGATTTTTCATTTGGAACACGAACATAATAAATCATTCTCATGGGAGGCTATAAAAGTCTGTTTCTGTAATGTATTAATGTTTGCTCTCATGAAAGTGTTGTGTAACTTAGAAACATCCACAATCAAATGGAATTGCAGGCAGGCCATAACCCAATTAGTTCCCCCAACACTACCACACAGCCTACAGAAGGTTAGCATCTGAAAGACGAAGAGGCTTTTTCTTTTCTTTTTTCATTTTTGGATTTCAGTTGTCTCTCTGTTGCCTATTCCACTTCCAGAAATCAATTTTGGAAGCCCAAAACAAGACAGCTACAAGAGAAAGAAGGAACTTCTGAAAATGAACCCCTCTTATTTCTTGATGGGAAAGGATAATTCAGATCTGATCACAAGCTAATGAAACAGAATCCTTTATATTTTATTGATTGATTGATTCAGACATGCCTATTCCATTTTTTAGAAAATACAAAATTCTTCATAGTAGTTTGAGGAAAAATGTGGGCATACTGATAGATAGATAGATAGATAGATCGATAGATAGATAGATAGATAGATAGATAGATAGATAGATAGATAGATAGATAGATAGATAGATAGATAGATAGATAGATAGATAGATAGATAGATAGATAGATAGATAGATAGATAGATAGATAGATAGATAGATAGATAGATAGATAGATAGATAGATAGATAGATAGATTAGATAGATGGAGATGGAGATGGAGATGGAGATGGAGATAGTTAGATATAGTCATAACGGCACTCTTATATTTTTGGCGGCAGTCCAATGGCTGGTTAAGACTCTGGACTTGTCAGCTGGAATATTGGCAGCCCGGGTTTGAGACCTGAGCACCACGCGACAGGATGAGTTCCCGTTCTCGCCCTACCTCCTACCAACCTAGCAGTTTGAAAGCATGCAAATTCTAGTGGATAAATTGGTACTGTACTGCTTCGGTGGCAAAGGATACTGCGTTCGGTACTTTCATGCTGACCACATGATGAGGGAAGCGTGTCTCAGACAACGCAGGCTCCCTTGGCTGAGAATTGGAGATGAACGCCACTTCCTTGAGTCGGTCACGATTGGATAGGGGGAAACCTTTAACCCTTTAAACTTTTACATATTTTCGAATGCCTTCACATTATGCATGTCTGTCTGTATGTATTCCAAGCTATGTCTTCTTGTAAGTAATTTTCCTTAACACCCAGAGGTGGGTTCCTCCCGGTTTGGACCGGTTCGCCCGAACCAGTAGCAACCTGTAAGTGACATCACGGAGCTGGTTCGGTCAGTGTCGGTCCGTGGACGCCGCCATCTTTTTTTGGGAATTTTTTTTTTTGAAAAAATATATATTTTTTTTGGAATTTTTTCTTCTTCTGAGTTTCCAGCACTGCGCATGCATAACCATCTTGCTTTTGGCTCTTTTTCTGGGAATTTGTTTGAATTTTTCGGCACTGTGCGGGAGGAAGCAAACCGGCAGCGAGGTAAGTTAGAACCCACCCCTGTTAACACCTATATTTTTGTATCTATTTTCAACATAAAGTAATCATTGAAATGGGAGATCATAACACCTGGAAAAGTATGAACTCTGAAGGATACGTTGCTCTTTTCTACTTCATACATTAATTGGAAGGTCACCCAGGTCTGTTTGGGTGAGCAGAATAGCACCAGCTTTGGGGGCAATAGGCAGTGAGGTGGACTCACAACAGAAAGAAAAGACTGGTATAGCTCCTGGCAGTACCAACCACATCAGAGCAGTGGTGAAATCCAATTTTTTTTACTACCGGTTCTGTGGGCGTGGCTTGGTGGGTGTGGCGTGGCTTGGTGGGCGTGGTATGGCTTGGTGGGCATGGCTTGGTGGGCGTGGCAGGGGAAGGATACTGCAAAATCCCCATTCCCACCCCACTGTGGGGCCAGCCAGAGGTGGTATTTGCCAGTTTTCCAAACTACTCCAAATTTCCGCTACCGGTTCTCCAAACTACTCCAAATTTCCGCTACCGGTTCTCCAGACCTGTTAGAACCTGCTGGATTTCACCCCTGCATCAGAGTCATTTGCTCTATGCTGCTTGGGGCATCACCATTATTGTTCAGTTCATTCTGTATTACCAAGACCACAGCAATTAGTTCAGAAAAGATAATGTATTTGTATTACAATCAAAATGAAACTAATTTTTCCTCATCCTGGCTCCATCAATCTAGGGCTCTTTTAGGAGCTCCCTTTATGATGATCCACACTTGTAGGAGAGTTCCAGGAATTTGGCTGAACTTGAGTCTGATTGTCATTTAGCTCAGGCTGTATAAGGCCCAGGTTCTCAGGTAGAAATCTTTATTACCTCGGTTACTTACTTGTTTTTTTTTTTTTTTTCAAAACCAGGAAATTGAGGGAATAAAATGAGAAGGAAATGTATGTTAGCGCTCATTCAGTAACCAATCGAAGATGGTTTGGTCCATTCCATGTTTGTCCCTTGTAACTAGGAGGCCAATTTTCTGTTTTGAGGTAGCCTCAAAATACAGGTAGTCCTCGACTTACGGCCATAATTGAGCCCAAACTTTCTGTTGCTGAGTGAGACATTTGTTAAGTGAGTTTTGCCCCATTTTGCGACCTTTCTTGCCACGGTTGTTAAGTGAATCATTGCAGTTGTTAAGTTAGTAACACGGTTGTTAAGTAAATCTGGCTTCCCCATTGACTTTGCTTGTCAGAAGGTCACAAAAGGTGACTCCAGGATACCTCAGCCCTCATAATTGTGAGTCAATTGCCAAACATCTGAATTTTGATAACATGACCTTGGGGATACTGCGATGGTCATAAATGTGAAAAATGATCATAAGTCACTTTTTCAGTGCCGTTATAACTTTGAACGGTCACTAAATGAACAGTTGTAAGTCAAGGGCTACCTGCATAGGAGAAAGGTGTGTTTTTGTCTCATGTTACATATGTAATCATCATTGGAGTTGGAGGGAAATGCCACTACTCATTCCTCTGAGACATCTATTAGGTTTAAGATTTAGGACTTGATTTTTATTTTTTAGTATCATCAGGTTTCAATTAAACTTTCCAAAGCCAAAGATGACTCATCCATGCTGGATTATTCATACAAAAAGTTACATTTATTGGCATATACCAATTAACATAATTTTAAAATATTTTGCAAATAAGCAAGTATTATATAGCTTTAATTTCAAATAGATATGGGCACTGAAGTTTTTTTTTTTAAAGTGAAATTAGGGCTTCTCAGTATAAGATGATGAAGCGTCTAATCTGATTTGCTGATGATTGAAAGATGTTACGGCCTTTTAAAGATGTTTGGTTGTCATAGTGAGCTAAATTAATGTTTGCAAGTTCAGTTCCTAGCAAGCAAAAGTCCACCTGCCAAGAATCATTTTTAGAAATGGAACTAACTACATTTTATGTCATATCTCAAGCCAAATCTAAATGACATAGAGAATATAAAAAGGGAGGGTGCAAAGATATTCTGGATCATATTGCCAGAAAACAGAAATCAGGGTGTGACCTTCCTGCTAACAACTTAAACCAAAGATTGAAGAAATTCCAATCTGTTTGACTGATATAAAATCAAATTCCATGCTTCCTTTTTTAATTAATTGGCACTGGGTCACACATAAAGTTCTTTGTACTTCTATTAGATCTACTGGAATCATTGGATTTTAAGTTAAGAATCATTTAAATCCTAGTGTTTTTAAAGCACTGACTAACTATGACAAAGTTTAGTTCCAACCCATAATTTCTAAAAGAACATTTATCCAGTGATGATTCATACTAAATAGTTAATCCTATGAAGTATCTGTTTAGATACAAACTAATACTAATGTAAGCTATAGATGGAATCACACAGATTTTTTTCTTCTACACGAAAATGAAGCCATTTCATCAGGTTGGGGGAAGCTAATGTCTTGGCATCATTTCACATACTTATCAACATGGTTTGCAGCAAAGCATCTCAATTCATTTTTGAAAATCTGTCTTCAACAAGCCAGAACATGCAAGCTCAGGAAGTAAGAAGCAAGCTGAAGAATCAGTCAGATCCCAGTAGGATCTATATGTCAGCTCGGATAGATGACATCTGATGAATAACTTCTTTACGTTGAATTTGAATAGTCTACTTGGTTCTTGACTCCAACTGATCAATAAAGGCTTGAAGGGCAACAGCTTATTGAATAAGATAAAAAATAAAACTGAAAAAGAGAAGTCCTAATGTCATAGGAAATGTTCCAGATTTGCTATATTCTTTGTGTTGTTCTCACCAAGTTTCATTGAAACTATTCTAATCCAAGTTATATAATTCATTGATCAGACTTCCCCTAATGGCCCATTCTTTCATAGTCAGTTGGAACATTCATTTAGAAGTCATCTTAAAAAAATGTTCTGTCTAAGATCATATTTGACAACCCTCCCTAAATCATCTCTTTTTGCTTCATTGACCTTAAGATTGCCTTTGACATTTATCTTTCCTCCTACCCAAACCTCCACCTTCCTCAGTTTGCTGACTCAGCCTAATGCTACTTTTAGCCACCCTGACTTAGTTTGCCTTTCATTCATCCTTGGACACTGTGTTCCAGTCACTTTCTAGGGTACACTTCAATCTCT
Source organism: Thermophis baileyi (assembly GCA_003457575.1). Lineage (NCBI taxonomy): Eukaryota > Metazoa > Chordata > Lepidosauria > Squamata > Dipsadidae > Thermophis > Thermophis baileyi. The sequence goes on along the minus strand of QLTV01001692.1, from coordinate 37,897 downwards.
CGGGCTCAAGAAACTAGGTAAGGAACACAAGATATTGTGATGTAGTGCTCACATTTGGAATGCTTCATTAAATAAATAAATGCATCGTTTATATGTTGTCTTTGACATTCCTGCAGTAAATAGTCCAAACTCTTTTTCTCCTCAAAAGATAGGTTCATAAGATTACAGCAGCAATGGCTAATAAAAATAAATAATAAATCCAGCACAAAGCAAAGCAGCTGCCATTATGCATGGCCACAAGTACATCAGATTCATACAAGGGCGCTCAGTTTATCTGCAGTTATAACAATGAAATCTACCAATACTGTTCCATAACAAGATACAGTAGTCTGTAGTTCTGCAGTAGAACTGCAGAACTACAGTAGTTCTGCTCCAAGTTAATGATGAAAAAAATCTGCCAGCTCTGGATTTGGTACTGTGAAAATACTTTGAAAATCCAAGACTTGTCACAGTGAGCACCATTCCAATAACAGCTTTTTTTCAATTGAGTTTGGTATACTAGGATAGAAAGGAACTGTAGCAGAGGTGGGTTCCTCCCGGTTCGGACCGGTTCGCCTGAACTGGTAGCAACCCGCTGGTGACATCACAATGACATCACGGATCCGGTTCGGTCGGTGCCGGTCCATGGGCGCCGTCATCTTTTTTTTGAATTTTTTTTGAATTTTTTTTGAATTTTTTTTATTTTTTATTTCTTCTGCGCATGCGCAGAAGCTGAGTTTCCGGCACTGTGCGTGCGTCGCCATCTTGTTTTCGGCTTTTTAATTTTTTTTAATTTTTTTGCACTGCGCATGTGCGCGCGCCCATGAGGTGCACGCGCGCCCACGAGGCATGGCCACGCGGTGTGGGAGGAAGCGAACCGGCAGCGAGGTAAGTTAGAACCCACCCCTGAACTGGAGACCAAGTCCTGTGAAGTCTGATCAGGATATCTCTGTATATTTAACATGTAGAATAGAAGATGAAGATGACGTAAATACTAATACAGGTGATGCAGGGGTGGGTTCTAACTTACCTCGCTGCCGGTTCACTTCCTCCCCCGCCACGTGGCTGTGTACGCATTGCGCGCCACATGGCCGTGCGGGCACGCATGTGCAGTGGCAAAAATTCACAAAAAATTATTTTAAAAAGCCGAAAACAAGATGGTGGTGCATGCGCAGTGCTGGGGACTCGGCTGCTGCGCATGCGCAGAAGAAAAAATAGGGAAAAAATCCACAAAAAAATCCCCCCCCCAAAAAATATCCCCCCCCCAAAAAAATATGGCGGCATCCACGTACCGGAACCGGATCCATGACGTCACCAGCAGTTTGCTACCGGTTCTATAGAACCGGTGCGAACCAGGAGGAACCCACCTCTGAGGTGATGAGATAATCCAGCAAGAAGCAAGGCATCCTGCATGCCCACAAATACAGTGTATAGCATTTTTGGATTAAAAAAATTGATAGCCTGCTATAATGTATGTGTATAAATCTGTTATGAATTTCAAGTAATGATACTCAAAAAGTCCCTGAACACTTTTTTAAGCATTTATCTTCGGTGAACAGATGTGAGATATGTTACCACTATCTTTTTCTAGAATGGCAGTTCCCCAATTTTACCACAGGGGCAGCTCTCAGCAACTTTAAATCCCTGTGAAACACATCGTCATCTAAAAGATCATTTTCATGTTCTCAGGCAATAGAAATTGAAAACTGAAATTGAAAATTGAAATAAATCCAAGCTAACAGGATAAGAAAAATCCGAGATCAGTCCCTTAGGATATATATCAGGTGTGTTATGTACATTACTACAGTTATGAGCAACTTTAGCTTCAAAAGAGTATATACATTAGACAAAACAGACTATCGCAGAATCTACTTCTCTTCGGTTTAGTCAGATTATAATTGGATATATATATATATATATATA
>QLTV01001692.1:6776-30030 GCA_003457575.1 Thermophis baileyi | reverse complement strand
AGATGGCGACCGCATGCACAGTGCTGGAAGTCACCTTCTGAGCATGCTCAGAAAAAAAATAAAAATAAAATAAATAAAGCCAAAAAAAGATGGCGACCACATGCACAGTGCTGGAAGTCACCTTCTGAGCATGCTCAGAAAAAAATAAAAAAAAATTCGAATTTTTTTTTTAAAAAAGATGGCGGCCCCCACGGACCGGCAACCACCGATCCGGTTCGGATGACGTCACTAGCAGGTCGCTACCAGTTCGGGTGAACCGGTCCGAACCGGTAGGAACCCACCCCTGATGCTGCTACATAAACATCTAAGATCATTAATAGCCTTATGGCAATTAGATCTTAGATGAGTTTGCAGTCTCAAGCTATTTTTCCTGTGGCTTGCAGATATTGAAGAGCCGAGGTGGCGCAGTGGTTAGAGTGCAGCACTGCAGGCTACTTCAGCTGACTGCTAGCTGCAGTTTGGCGGTTCAAATCTCACCGGCTCAAGGTTGACTCAGCCTTCCATCCTTCTGAGGTGGGTAAAATGAGGACCCAGATTGTTGGGGGCAATATGCTAACTCTGTAAACCGCTTAGAGAGGGCTGTAAAAGCACTATGAAGTGGTATATAAGTCTAAGTGCTATTGCTATATTCCAGGACATGCTTTCTTTTCCACAGCACCCATCCTGATCAATTGTAGCAGAGAAGAAACTATCGTCTTTAGCAAAATGGTTAGAAGAAAGGAAAGAATGGATGTTTCTCTTTCTCACAATCCTGCTTAGCAATAGCACTTAGCACTTAGACTTATATACCACTTTACAGTGCTTTACAGCCCTCTTTAAGCGGTTTACAGAGTCAGCATCTTGCCCCCAACAATTTTGGGTCCTCATTTTACCCACCTCGGAAGGATGGATGGCTGAGTCAACCTTGAGCCTGGTGAGATTTGAACTGCCAAATTGCAGGCAGCCAGCAGGCAGCAGAAGTAGCCTGCAGTACTGCACTCTAACCACTGCACCACCATGGCTTAGGATCAGTACAACAATGTTCTTATGCAGGTTCACTGCCATAGTCTCCCTTGCCCATGACCATAGCAGAGGGAAATCAAGTCAGCTTCAGGAAGATTGCTAACATTGGACAACGAACTTCAGCAGGAGTGGAGACAGGAGAAAGAAAGAAAAAAAAATAGGTCCAGGAGAAAAAGTAGCTGTGTTTCAATTTTATGTCATTACAATTAATTTAAAATTAACCCAGATGCCTGTTTTGTTCTTCTTTTCTGGAGAGCTTTCCATGTAACTGTAAGCCACCTTGGGCAGCTTTCCAAAGGGATTGGGCTGCCCAGCCAAAGAGTTCAATCAAGGTCCAGATACACATAACGGAGCACAAGCAGAAGATTTACGAGGTATGTCCAATGCTGTGATTTTAATCTACCAAAGGGTAAGTGAAACTCCGAACATTTCATCTCACGTGCATAAAAAATGCCAGGCACTAATTCTCAAGCTACTAAATTTTTGCACAGATTGTTGGGAAATAACTAGTTGAAAAGAAAATGGAAAAAACAGAATAAATTTGCCCTTTAAAATGTAAAGCATTTATGCTATAATGGGCATGATTTACTACCAGGATCACTAGCTTTATACGATCCAAGCAAATTCTACAGCCAGGCTGGTTTCTGCAAGTCTCAGTTAGCTTCCTTGAAAACAGCTCATAAGCCGTTCCAGCCTTTTGGCTATGTATAAAGACAAAAACGGTAATGATGAAGAATCTGAAAATATTTGTGGGGGGAAAATAATCTGTATCCCTAAAGCAAGGAAATGAAAACAAACTGTTTGGGGGAAAACTGATCAAACTGTATAAACAAAATACTGACATAAGATAAAGGAAGAATTTTTGAGTGTTCACTCTTCTTAATATCACAACATTAAAATCCCCTTAAATAAAAGTATTTGGAAAAAGATCCTGCTAATTCCAATAAAAATTCCATCCAAAGCAAGGATTTCTCTATATTCCAAAGAAACAATATTTCTTCCAGATATCTTATTTATTGTAACTCACTTGCTCTGAGAAATATGGATGAAAGACTACCCTTCATGCAAACATGCTCACAAAATATAAACATTTCATTCTCATATACATCTCACACACCTATGAGCATTCTAGTATCTATAATACACCCCACACACCCCCACACATTCCTATACTATTTACATCCTCATCTTTCTTTTTTACACAGTCCTTCATATAAACATACAGTCTCTCCTTTCTACATTCCCTCACTCTTTTTCTCACGTATACATTCTATTTTTTTACACAAAGAAAGCTCCCTACTCTGCTAGATCTGCATGAAAAAGGCTTGAATTAATGAAATCAGTCCTGTTTAGATAAATAGGATACTCTATATAGGAAGCATGGTAAAGTATTTATAAGGTTCTGTGAGCGTTGGCAAGTCTTTTCTTTCTCTTTCTCTTTCTCACTCCCATAAACTACCTCCTAGGATTACCTAGGATTGGTCCAGAATGCAGCCGCGCGAGTGGTTGTGGGTGCACCTAGGTACACCCACATTACACCAATCCTCCGTGAGCTGCACTGGCTCCCTACTGGTCTCCGGGCTCAATTCAAGGTGTTGGTCATTACCTTTAAAGCCCTACATGGCTCAGGGCCAGGTTATCTTCGAGACCGCCTTCTACCTCATAGTTCCCAGCGACCGGTAAGATCCCACAGAGTTGGTCTCCTCCAGGTCCCATCAGCTAAGCAGTGTCGGCTGGTGGGCCCACGGGGAAGGGCCTTCTCTGTGGCTGCCCCGGCTCTCTGGAACCAGCTACCCCCTGAGATCCGGACTGCCCCCACCCTATTGGCCTTCCGGAAAGCATTGAAGACCTGGCTTTTCCGGCAAGCTTGGGGCCGTTGATCTCGCAATTTGCGAGGTCCGGCCTTGAGTGATATGTATGTATGTGACTGTTAACTGGTTTTCTTATATTTTATGATGTTTTTAAATGTATTTTCTATACCCTGTTGTAAGCCGCCCAGAGTCCTTCGGGAGTTGGGTGGCATAGAAATACAATTAATTAAATTAAATTAAATTACCCACTGCTTGGAAGGTTGATAATTAGATGAATGACAGACAATTTCGCAGTATAGGATTTGCCATCTGAGTGTGCAAGGGAAAGTGTGTGGTAATAGACAGTACTAGAGCAATGATATTCATTTCATTGTGAGTTAGAGAGAGCAGAAAAATATCCATGACCAAAAACTGTATCTTAAATGACCAAGCACTGCATGAATCCTTGGGCCAGTGCACATGCTATATCTAATACACATGTTTCAGCTACACAGTAATGGTAACAGGAGGAAAGTATATCAATATAAAAAGTATTGTCCTCAAAGCATATCTTCAATCATGGTTCAGCATCAAAGCTGATAGCATTGAAAGCTGTATTGTGAGGTCCTCAAAATGACTAGAAGGCACCTTTATGCCACAGCAAGCAGGTTTTATGGAGGAGTATGCATGTATGGAGCAAGAAACTCTGGGGAATTCTTCTAAGTAGGCATCTATAGAATTGTAGTACCTGTTTGTTTTTTATTTATTTTTTTATTTGGCACATATGGCATCTTTTTTTTTCTTCTGGATTTCACAGACTGGTCTCAAATACGGAACTTCATTTCTAACTTATATGAAAGTTTCTAATCTTCTGGTCTCATAAGTTAAAAAAAAAATTGAGACTGCTCTGGATTCCCTCCGATCCACCCCAATGTTTTTTAGTTTATGATTTTTTTTTCTTGCAAGTGGACATTCAGCTTTGGCTTTTGTGTGATCCAAGATCCTGACAGTGCTTTTGCACAGACGCCAAGGTGCTTAGAGATGTATATTTGTTTGCTTCTGAGATGTATTAACCACTTTTTAGTTTAAGTTCTCAGAGAGACTTCCCTCCCCCCACCGGTATCATACAATGGATTGGAAAATCCAGTAAAAACAAAGCCATTTTAGGCTTTGAATAAAGACTATTCATTTTCTAATTATCTCTGAGGAAAAAAATTCTAGAGGAAGGCTGATATAGCTGAAAAAAATCTATTTCGCTAGTAAAATTCACAGAGTAATAGAAATTGAGAAGAGAATCCCAGTTTCTTTTCTTAATTTCTAGGCAATCTCATTACTTATATTTGATGCATACATATAACAACCCCTTTATTAATTAAAGATCTGAACCAATTCACCATTAAGTAAGAGTAAGTCCAGTAGAATAGGATTGACTTCTCAATGGACATGTTTAGGATTTTAAGAGAGCTGACTTCTAAAAAACTAAATTGCTAAAAAAAAAACCTTTTAAATGACTCTATTACACTATTATACATAATTCAGTAATTGGTCGTCACCGGCATACTTATTTATTTCAGGCACAATTTAGCCAAATTAAGCCCTTTTATCTCATGATCCTATGCATGACTACTCAGCCCAATGAATTTATAAAAATAGAGATAAAAATAGAGGAAACGTCAGCTTTTTTAATTTAGTGGAGGAGAATGAAGCACATATGTAAATTTCCTGACAAATCAGAGTGTGTTAAATTAAAACTCCTTAACCTATAAAAAATTTTTCTTGAAAAGTAGTGCTTTCCCAAAGGATTTGGATTAGGTGGCCATGGAAATTATATTAATATACTTTATTTCTTTTTCTATTTTTTTTTTTTTTAGCCTAACCTTTTCCTGCAGAAGGAAGCATAATCCCTCTATGGCTGTTTCTTTATAAAGGACCACTTGCATCCTTTAGTTAATCATCAATCTATTAATGTATAAAAGGTATTTTAGATATTTTTGTACTGCTTGGGCAAAATCACTAGTGTTAACATTTTATAAATTAAAATTGTCTCCTATGGAAACTGTTTAAAGCAGGTCAAGTCAGGTCAAAGCAATTGGCAGTGTACAAAAGTAGGAGACATATGCTTTCATTTGTATGAGTTTAAAGCAACATAAACACAGATGCTAATAATGCACTTTCACTGCAGCTGCTTCCAATCTTTGTTTCTCCCAGGCTCAGCAATACCTTTAGTCTACAGGCAGAATGTTATGCTTCCTTTAGCTTTAAATTTGCTGCCATTTCTTATTGAAGTCCATGGGCTGATTGCCACAGGGTTCAGTGGAGACGGAACTAAAGAACGGCATTTTATGCACCTTTATATCCTTACACACACACACACACACACACACACACACATCGACAACATGCAAATCCTTTCTTTTTTTTTCTTTCCATGGGGGGGGGAAGGGGGGGGGCAACAATCAGGTAATTTGAGTTTGAAATTCCAAATTTTATTCTAACTTCAGAACCCTGCTACAAATCTGAAGAATTTTTTTAAAAAACACCAAAAAAACAAACAAACCTAACTACACATTTCTTTTGACGCGATTGGTCTGCTGAACTGCAGGAAAAGTCACACATAGTCATGCACACATACACACCATCTGAACTCATAAGAATACAAGTTTTTGGTCTTAAATTCTGATTCTCAGCAATCCAGCATCAGCAGACTTCACAAATGCAGTGGTTAACTAAATGTTCTCCATTTGACAATGTCGATCTACCCTTGGCTTATATCAGGCTTGTGTGCCTGGAAAGGAAAGCCACAGGAATCACACATTTACCAGCTGGCATTCCTATTTGTGATAATTCTATAAAGTGCGACTTGAAACACAGTCCCATTTCTTTTCTGTTCATATTGGGCATGGTTTTCATAACTAGACCATAAGAACTCTATGCCATTATCTTCTAAATATGCAGTATGTTGTAGCAGTGGTTTCATCCACACGCTTGCTGTTTGCTATGGCATTAAATACTCTTATTTACCCTTTTCCAAAGGTAAATATTCAGTATAGACCTCCATGTCATAATCAGCCTGCTGCTGAGGTGCTCCAGCTTCAAAGCACTGTGTCCCTGCTATTTTGGCAGAGATTGCAAACTTTTAGGGCACATGGAGATGGAATCTTCTCAGCTCTGTGATCTGCTGGACTCCAATTGGCCTGATGCAGGACTATTCCCTTCCATTGGGCTGGAGAGCTCTGGGCCTTGACAGCCATTTTTGCTGTGGCCGCCAGAGGAGGCTACATCTCACTGAAACAACCTATTCTTCTTTTTCTTGGCTTCATATTTAGAATTATTGATTGCAGATCTACTAGGAAATCAGTCTTAACACTGACATACAAAATAGAAGGTTCCTCAGGACTCATGTACGGTAACTTCCCACCTCTGCCAGGAAAGCTCCTTGGAGATTTCAGCTTTCTGGTAACAGGAAGGCCAGGTTAGTGGTAGAAAGGCAAGGAGAGAGGGCCTTTCATCCTATGGGCAGTCTCAGAAGTCCCACCAAGCATGGCTGTGTTATTTCAAGGGACATGGGGTGGTGCATTTAAAGACTTCCAATTTCAACTAGAATATAACGCACAGCAGTGGTGGGTTGCTGCCGGTTCGGACCAGTTCTCCAGTACCGGTGGTGGAAATTAGCCCCCGCTTGCCGAACCGGCAGCAATGGCCAGCTGGCCACGCCCCTGAACTCGTTCTCCGGTCACCACTCCTTGAAAGTGGCTTGCAAAGAATCCTCTGCGCATGCGCAGAGGCTTCTGCACATGTGCAGAGGGTCGTTTACATGATGTGATGGGTGCGCGCATGTGAGTGAAGAGCGCACGAGTGCAAAACGTGCACTTCCGACGCGATGCGAACTGGTAGGGAAGGTAAGTAGAACCCACCCCTGATGCACAGGGCCTCCTACCAGGATTGGCTGGTAGAGGTAGTCTTGTCACTTAAAGTGTTGCTTTTTCCCACCCTAGGGTTGAAGAGAGGAACCAATAATTCCCCCACTGCAAAGAAAAAAGAGCACCCTGTGATAAGGGCAGAGGGTAAAATTGATGAGGTTTGCTTAGTCTAATCCATGGAGAGAATTACTCTCCACTGAGTGAATGGAGAATCTGCTCTCATGCGCTCCAGCCTTCTACGACGACAGAATGAGTGGGAGAGATGTCCATGTCTTCCACTTCTCTCAGCAAGCAGATTCTAACTTACCTCACTGCCAGTTCGCTTCCTCCCACGCCGCGTGCACAGTGCAAAAAAAAAAAAAACCAAGATGGCGATGCATGCGCAGTGCCGGAAACTCGGCTTCTGCGCATGCACAGAAGAAGAAAAATTTTAAAAAAAAAATCCCCCCCAAAAAATAAAAAAAAATTCAAAAAAAAATATGGCGGTGCCCACAGACCGGCACCAACCGAACCAGATCTGTGACGTCATCGGGTTGCTACCGGTTCAGGCGAACCGGTCCGAACCAGGAGGAACCCACCTCTGAAGCAGATCAACTTGACAGTCCATTCAACAACAAGCAGCTCATCTTGACTTGAACCTCCCCCTCTTCCTCACTTGCCATAGCAAGTATGGGTGGATGCTGCATGGGGTTATAGCTTTTGCTATACTTTCAGGATGTGTAGCTCACAACCCCGATCTCCTTTAGTCTGTACTATTTAATCTTCTATGAATTTTATGTTGGGCATGTTCAGGGAGCGATGGGTAGTGATCCAGGCTGGGAGAGAAAAGAAGGGGAAGGAACCCACCAGTCATCCAGTGCACTGGGTGTGGGCAGCAATGCAGAAAACATTGAGATGCAGAAAACAATAGGCATGGGGGTACAGTGGCAATTGGTATATATGTATGACTCACATACAAACTTCCTTATAGTCTTTTTAATTTAAGGAGCTGCCTATGTGGTTTCAATGCCTTTAGCTATGCTGCATGCCCATATTCTCAGTGTAGGTTGAACAATGGTCTTTACCAAAGAAGTGATGTAATGAAGCTGGACTACGTGTTTTCCCTAAACTCATCTCATTTGGCTGGGATTGCTGCTCCGTTACCTAACCCTATCATCCTTCAAGTCATATCTGGCAGTACAAATACCTGGCAGTACAGCTGTGACTTCCTGGCTCCTCCAAATTTCCTAGGGCGAGCTCAGACAGGAATTGGCTTCACTTTGCCTATCTGCATTGCTTTCTATCAGCCAAAAGAGGACAGCTGCCAATCATGTTCAGGCCTTAGAACTAGCATAATATGTTGCTTTGTTTTTCTTTCTCAGGAACCTGACTATGCCTTGATATAACCCATACTGTAGGGTGTCTACTTGGTCCTGGAGACCTGATCGAATCTCTAAGAACAATGAACAACGAATGAAATGAGATTGAATCAGACAAACATTCTGATATAAAGATGTATGTATCTATATAGATATGCTTGTATTTTGTGTGCTTCAATGATTTCCTCCCCCTCCCCCCCAAAATACATATTTTCTTTACTTAGGATCGGATTTCTTCATGCATTGTTTGCATCGTTAAAGAAACTTCCCACTCTCACCTAGATGACTTGACAATGCTTCTTGGTTAACTAATGATGTCAAAGGGGAGGTAAGTGGAGTTAGGCATGAATGACTCTCACTCTTAGCGTTTCCTAGTTTTTTGAGAATTCTTGACTTTGAGATTAGAAGAAAGGAGATGAGGCGGCCCTACCTTAGTAGTTAACCTTGTACCTGTTACACTACCTCATAAGGAAGTCAAGAACAATTGAGGAAGGCATCCCCTTTTAATGACAAGGGAATTGTTCTTATGGTGAGTGAATCAGGCATCTTATTTGCCACAAGCAGACATTTGCCTGTAACAATAGTAGGAAGACAAAACCTTCATCGTAAAAACAGCAGTTGTATCTCCCTGTTTTTAGTGAGCATAGAGTTCTTCACGCTGTTTGGCCTTAAAATAATGATATTACGAGGGAGGAGTTTTAATTGGGACTATGACATGCAGGTACAGATCTTTTAGAACATAGAATAATAGAGTTGGAAGGGACCTTGGAGGTCTTCTAGTACAACCCCCAGCCCAAGCAGGAGACCCTATACCATTTCAGACAAATGGTTGTCCAGGCTCTTTTTTAAAGCCTCCAGTGATGGAGCATCCACAACTTTTGAAGGCAAGCTATTCCATTGGTTGATTGGTCTCACCCTTAGGAAATTTCTCCTTAGTTCTGGGTTGCTTCTCTCCTTGGTTAGTTTCCATCCTTCATTCAAGGTTTTATTCTTGATAACCATCAGAATATCTTTCAAAAACTGTGTTTCCCCAAAACTTTATTCCAATATAAGAAAGCCTCCCTTTAGACCTATATTCATTTCCCACAAACTACAAATAGTACTTGTGTGGCTTCTACTTCAGATTGCAATTGTTAAAAAGTTAAAGCCTTCTCTCCATGGGACACAGATCTGGCAGAGGACTCCCCCTCTCCCTCCCTTCTTCTCTCTTTCTGTCTCTGTGTCTGTCTCTGTGTATGTGAGAGAGGCTGCATTTAATTCCTATTGAGCCAGTTGAACTTCTAAGCTGTCTGTTGTGGTCTGCCAGCGGCCTGCGGAGCTGGCAGCAGAGTCAGAAAGCGAGGAGGCTGGGGAGGAACATGGGCCAGTCCTGGAGTCTGGAGAAGGCTCTGTGTCGGAGGCAGAGATGGGGCCTGGGCCATCTGGGAGTTCTGTGCTGACTCCGGAGCCTCCAGAGGCTGACATCAGCGAGGCAGAGGAACAGGGGGAGCCTGTTCCCAATGCGCGCATGCGCAGAGCTGCCAGAAGGCAAGAACAGTTAAAGAAGAAAAGGGCTACTCGGGAGTAAGGCTTGGAGTTGATTGGCCCCTCCCATAGGATATAAAAGAGGAGTAAACGGATGTGGTCTTTGCAGGAAGCAACTTGGTTCAATTCTGGTCGGTGTAACTCAGCAGCTCCATTCTGTGTTCCGTTTGGCCTTGCAAAGCTCCTTGCCAATTTGGTGTTTGGCAGCGTGTCAAGAGAGATAACGGTGGGTGCTTATCAGCCTTCTTCTGAAAGACTGTGGCAGACTTCTGTCGGACTAATTAAAACTGTTTGGGACTTATTACGGCTGGGAATGAACATAATTCACAGCCTTTGAAATAAAAAGAGGTTTTCTGGGACTACGTTTGTACTTTATGCTTTATCAGGAAGCCTAGGTCAGAACACTGTCAGGAGTGTGATGGCCTCATTAAGATCCTATGTATGTTCCTAATCTTCAGCTGACATCCCATCCCAGCTGGATAAATAAACTTGAAGAACAATGCAGAGTTAATGGCAAATCACATTAGTTCGTTTGTTACATTTTCCCTCCCTCTCTTCTCATCTTGTGAATTGACTTGATGTTGCATGGCAAGGCAGTAGAGTTGCTGTATCCTGGCAAGTTTTCTCAGGCAAGAGCAAAATAAACACAAATTCCCAATGTATTGAAATTTCAGGCTGGGAAATTTCAAGTTAATATTCCCTACATCAGCCTAAGTTCCAGTGAGGCCATGCTTGCGCATAGTAGCCAATGGGTTGATTACTCCTTCCAAACAGCTTGATGAAATGATAGCTCACCACACGCTAGTTTTAAATCAGAATCTGGAAGAGTTGCGGAACTGCTTGAACTAGGAAAGCACAAGAGCCTTTCATGCACACTTTTCTTATACGTTAGAAGGTAGTTAAAAAAATAAAATTAGTTCAGGATTTTTAAGCATGAGAGGATTGTCCGTGCTAGAACTGACTCCAATTCTCCTGTTAAGGGAGAATTCTGCAAAAGTATATTCTGATGATAATAATGCAACATCACAAAACGGTGACATTCCTACTTTTTCTTGTTCTGCTTCCAATAATGCAAACAGGCAAAACTAATCTCTATAACATTTTCTCAATCCAAATAACCCTTCTCTGCCTCATATGGCTAGTTGTTGTTGTTGTTTTTTTAAACGAAGACAGGGGTAATTGGGCTAGGAAATGATCTCCAAGAGAAATTCACTTCCTTCCCTCTGCCAGAGTCTTTTCCCTTCCTGATCAGATGATTATTTGTTACCAAAATAATGAACAGCTACATAGTGCCTCACCTTCCCAAAAGCTCTGCTAGCTCTTTGCATCAATAAAATGACAAGGGGTTTTAGCACTTAGCAATAGCACTTAGACTTATATACCACTTTACAGTGCTTTACAGCCCTCTCTAAGCGGTTCACAGAGTCAGCATATTGCCCCCAACAATCTGGGTCCTCATTTTACCCACCTTAGAAGGATGGAAGGCTGAGTCAACCTTGAGCCAGTGAGATTTGAACCGCCAAACTGCAGCTAGCAGTCAGCTGAAGTAGCCTGCAGTACTGCACTCTAACCACTGCGCCACCTCGGCTCTTGCAAAGTTTTCCAGCATAAACTGCCTACATAAAGGTGTCTAATTTGATAATAATGTATTTGCTGGAATTCTTGGACTGTAACCTTAACCTTCCTTCAATAAACACTTATTAATCAGAATAGTCTTCTTCCTTGATTAACAGACTCCAGTCTAGACTGCAATGAGAAATATCTGACGACGTTTTCTTTCGCTCTGCCCTGTGGCTGCACCACAGGTGCATTAATTCAGAACCTCTATGACTATTTTTAATCAAAATAATAAAGCCAAGAATCTTTGCACATGGCATGTTAGCAACTCTTTGTCATAGACTTAATTAAACCAAAATGTCAAAATCCTAAAGAACATGGCTCGCTTCTCAAGGCTTTGGAAAACATTTTGAGCTCACTTTGTTTCCTTTTGTTAAGCTGATTTCTTGGAAGGTTCTTACCCAGAGTGTACTTTGGGCCCCAAAGGGTAACCCCGGCCCTGTTTTCAAGAGCCACAAGGCAGGTGACAACAAAGAGACTCAGGATCAGCCTTTGGGTTGGAGTGAATATGCCAGAATTCAACATAAGTGATAGTAATAGCCACCTGAAGCTGGCAACCCAAAGTGGCAAAAACCACACACATGTCATAGAGGCACCCTTAATGCAGATCAGGATAAAAACATGGTCTCGGAAACAGTAAAGATATGTCCCTATGCATACTTACAGAAAGTCAACAGCTCTGGGTCTTTGAAACAGTTGCTTCCCACAGTACGTACCTTCAGGGGGTTGGGCTGCCTCTTTTCACACCCTCCTCCATCTCCCCCTAATTCTCTCAGTCCCACAGACTGAAGTAATGGACCCTTAGCTGGTACAGAGGTTTGGTAACCATTTGTTGGGCTGCTGCACGCAGGGGTGTCAAACTGGCGGCCTGTGGGCCGGATATGTCACGCACAGGCCATGCCCACCCCGGCTCCGCAAAGGCAAAAACATCATGCTACATCGTGATACGTCACATGACACAATCGAGTTTGACACCTTTGACATATATTCCTGCACTGGGCTAGTCTGCCTCCCAGGTTTCTTTTATTCCCTCTATTCTGTAATCTCTTATGCCTTATATAAAATAAGCCTGGAATTGTAATCTTTATTGATTGATTGATTGATTAATGTGATTTATATAGCTGCCCATCTCACCAAACATGATTCTTGCTGCATGTAAGATGCTGATCTTAATGAGTTTCTTAAATCACATTGGGACATTTGTGATTGAAATATCTAGAAGTAGATTATACTGTAAATCAGGGGTGTCAAGCTCGATTTCACTGAGGGCCGTATCAGGGTTGTGTTTGGCCCTGGGGGCTGAGGGGGCATGGCCAGCTCGACGTCACTCATGTCGGGGGAACCTGTGGTGGCCTGAGCGCTCTGCTAGCAAACACGGGCTCCCGAGCTCCGTTTTCGGCTGCGACGGCTTCCTGCAACCCTCTGCCAGTGAAACCGGAGCTCAGGGAGGCCTGGGGAGGCCCAGCCGTGGCCCTTGTGAGTGCTGTTTTCAGCTGTGACAGCTTCCTGCAAATCTCTGCCAGCAAAAATGGAACTTGAAAGGTCCACCCGCAGCCCTCGCGAGCTCCATTTTTGCTGGCAGAGGCACCGCGGGCCGGTTCTTTGCTGTTTCTAAGGTGGCCCTGAGGGCCAGATCTAAGCACCCTGCAGGCCTGATCCAGCCCCCGGGCCTTGAGTTTGACACTCCTGCTGTAAATGAAAGAAGATCCGTCATCATTATTAAAGTCAATCTAGGCTGCTACTTGCTCTTTGTCAAAGGATTTGGTGGAACTAAAGTGTACAACCAGTTCAGAGGAAGGTTAGAATACATAATTTCCTCTGGATTTATGTTTGCTTTTTGTTGTTGTTTTCCTTTTTTCCTTCTTGGGACTGCTTCATTCCATTCCATCATGGAATCACTGAGTCTGGTTTATCCGCTGGCTAGCAGTCCTGCGTATTCCCGGAAAGACTCAGTCCTGTGGCTTCTGCTTTCTTTCTAAAACAAGTCTTATATTGTGCTTTTCAAACAGAATTAGTCTTGCACAAATCACAGGGCCATTTTACAGATGATTGTGCATTGTAAAATATCCCGCCGTAAGTATCTACCGATACAACATCTAACATATTTATTTAGTCTGGTGCTAAGTGCACAGAAACAACTAATTCATTATGCCATATGCTTGCCATATTTATCCCAGGAGGCTACAAGGAAGCCTTTGAAAGAATGCCACAAAGATGTTTATTTCCTTTCTTCCACTGTTATATCAGGTGATAGGTGGGGACTTTTATCTGGTCATGCAAAATAGTTTTTGTTGATCAAAATGCTTTTCAAAAGGTCATTCATGGTAGATAAGAGGAGCAGACTAAGTAATTCAACCACTCATAGTCATATTACTTTCTGAGAAAGTTCTCAGAGAGAGATGGAGTTTTAGATAGGAGCACAGAAGTCATAAAATGATAAGAAAGCTGAGATGCAAGTGACAAACCTACAGTTATAAGATCTGTCAACTGTGGTTTGTCTTCAGGAAACAGCTTATGGGGGGGGCAGTCCCCGATAGCACAATTCTATATTGACAGTATAGATATCTGCTTTGAATAAATCCTTAATGTAATTTAAGAACTTGTTAATAAGGAGAAAAGAACCAAAAAATAATTCAGATGTGGCCTTCAAATGATTGACCAAATCAAACTGTCCATAATGAAAAGACAAAATCTAACGGCCCAGAGTTCAATAAGAGGAGTAATTTAGATATTCTGTAACTTCATTGTGATGATTTAGACATCTTTAGTCTCAAAGGTTCAAGAAATGTGCCTGAAGATAAATTATAATTTAGGACTGCACTTCATGGCCCACCATATTAAATGCAAGTCATATACAGTAGAAAATATCCTTCCAGGCATTCAACAAACCATTTGGATTCAGCCTTACTTCAGGACTGCAAGAACAGATAATGAGACTGCCACACACTTGCATGGCAGGGTTGCTGGATTGCATTCAGTTTGATAGCTCACATGTTATGGCTTGACTGATGTGATCAAAATGTATTTTGAGAGATGACCACAAACAGACCTTGTCACGTTTCATTTCTGCTCTGGATAAATAATTATCTATTATAAATCTATTGTCCTTTTGTTTCATGAGTATATATTATTTTTATTGGTTGTAAACTGGCCAGGGTTAGTTTTAAGATGGATGGCTATACAAATGTTGCAAATAAATACATACATACCAGAGGTAGGTTCCTCCCGGTTTGCACTGGTTCTATAGAACCGGTAGCAAACCACTGGTGACATCACGGAGCCGATTCTGTCGGTGCCGGTCCATGGACGCCACCATCTCTTTTTATGAATTTTTTTTGGATATTTTTTGGGGTGGGAATTTTTTTCTTTTTTTTTTCTTCTGCGCATGCGCAGAAGCCAAGTCCCCGGCACTGTGCATGCATCGCCATCTTGTTTTCAGCTTTTTGGGGGGGGGATTTTTTTGCAATTTTTCGAGGCACAGCCTAGCGGCGCACAATGCGCACGCAGCCACGCGGCACGGGAGGAAGCAAACCGGCAGCGAGGTAAGTTACATACATACATACATACATACATGCATACATACATACATACATGTTATCCAAACTCAATGGAAATAGGTTTCGAATTTCATTTAACAAGCCACATCCCCTGCCAGTAGTTTGCTATTTCCTATGTAAAGTTTCTGAAGTAAAGTTTAGGATTATGATTCTCTTTCCAGCTACAGGTTCCTATAGCCATTTCTCTTGGAGGACATATATTCTTTATTGTAATTGTACTGTATTGTATTTATTGTATGTGGGGGAGAGGAAGAGATGAAATGTGTACGTGTGATGAAATAAGATCACAATTAGTCCCACTAAACTCTTTGGGCAAGTTTTTGGGGCTGTTAGAACAGGGTTAGGGACCATACGTAACCCATGGACTTCAGCTTGCTTATCTCAGATAAGGTAATGAAATTACTTGCATTTACTGTAAATTATATACTTGCTAACTGGGTTTGAATTATTAAGTTAAAATACTGCAAATTATAGATACTAGATGTAAAAAAAACAAAACTATGTGAAGCTAATGTTCCATGCATTTAAAGTGAGTTTATTAGGCTGATTATTATCGGCCTATTCCTAGGCTAATTAAACTCAGAAAGAGTACTTTGGGGAAAAATGCTTATGACCTCTATATGAACAGATTTCCACTTGAGCAATGCAACAATCCTTTTTTTCACCTCCCTTCTGGAATATCCAAATCTTCTCCAGGTGGCTCTCCCAAACACAAGTTGCTAATATAGAGGATAATCAGTGTTCACCTGCCCTGCCTGCAAGATATTGTTCTGTAACATTTTACAATCGTGTATAAATAACAAAAGAGCTGGAATGGAATCATTTGAAAAAACATGGTTCAGATTTTTTTTTTTTTTAAAAAAATCCATTCCAAAGCATGTGGAAATAAGATTGTTATCGCTAATAAATGTCACCCACTGACACTCCTTATAAAAGTTGAAGCTGGTTTAGCCGTATGTTTATTTAAAGTTTGTTTTGTACAGTTTTCAAACAATAAACTCTTGTGTGTGGAAAGGGTAAAAAGTTGTCTAGACAACTTGTGAACAAATAGCAAAATTAATTTCCAGATTGGCAAAGAAAATATTTCCTGTTTAACTGTTCACTGATCCAGTGCTTGATGTCTATCCTCCTGTGAATTAATGGAGTGATTGGCCCTACGTGAAAATCTTGAGGGCCTAAATAGGTTCAGAAGTTCAGAAGTTCTCATCCATCTCACTCCAGGTTGCTTTAGTTGTAACACTTGTACCACAGATTGGGCAGGCTGAGTTATAAAACTGGGCCATTTAGGCAGAAAGTTTAAATATTCAAAGAGGGACCTTGGATATTATCCATTTAAGGGATGCCACCTTTTGGTTTCCAGTGAAAAATCCATAGCTGTATTATTATCATAGCAGTGGGGACTTCTGGATACCAATGCACACAATAATATGGAGATGAACATTGGTCAGATATTGAACCAGTTTATTTCTTTGCTTCTTTTGAAGATATATTTCACCCCACATTCAGTCAAATGACTCCTAATAATACAAAATTCAGTCAACATTTGTCTATCCCAGATGCCTGGGAAGGACTTAGTAAGTGAATAGAAATGCCAAATCCTGTCTAAACATCTGGCTGATTGTGTAAAAGAACATAATAATAATAAAATGCCATGACAAAGTAGCAACATATTGTTTTGGCATATCTGCAAGAAATACCATTTGCCTGGAAGCAAGAACTGATGGGACCACAAAATAGACAAATAGATAATGAAGAATTAGAAATGGGGGAGAATATTTGTATATTCTCGGGTAGTAGATGTTGATTTGTTCTCCAAGCTTATTGTTTAGTTTCTGAACGTTTTGTTACCAGGATAGGTAACATCAACAGCAGAACTTCTGTTGAAGTGTCTTGTTTCAGTTCTCTTCTGCTTTTATAGGCCTTAGGTGGTCAGTTGGTCACATGACTGACTGGTCATGCCGTGAGAGGGTCATCACTATCTCTCAGCCCAACTCACCTCACAGGGTTGTTGTTGTGGAGAAAATAGGAGGAGAAAGTCGTGTTAGATACTGTATGTTCACCATCTTAAATTATTTATAAAAATAATAAAGGTGAGATATAGATAAACAAACAAACAAATACCTCTCTAGTAATTAAGGTGTAACCCATTTTACCACTATAATGTTCCTGTTTCCATTTCTGCTCTACATTGAATTGGAGTAGACATTATGTCTACTCCAATTTATGTCTGGGATTGTTAAAACAACAAAAGTTTCTAAACAGTTAGAACAAAAATATGCAACTAAAGATCAGACAAGGTCTCTTCACGTCTACTTAGAAGTAAGTATTTGGTGCAGTGAAATAACACCAGGTTTCTTAGGAAGTCTCAGATGCCATGCTGAGTTTTAACCTAACTTACTTTTAAGTAGTTGCCAAAATATGATGAAATAATTCTGACACTTAAAAATGGTTGTAGGTGCCCAGCCAAAAATAAATCCATGAAGCACTAACTGATATTGTACTTTGTCAAAAGGTGAAAGAAATCTATGGCTCTGTAAAGAAGACTATCAAACATACAGCAAAAGGGAAACAAGCAAAACCTCTGCCAAATTTTCTTCCTTATGACTCACATCCTTGAAATATTTAATTATTGCATCTGGCTGTTTTTTCTGATAGCAGCACTAGCTTATGTAGCTTTAAGCAGAATTATATCTCATTTATTTAGTGGCCTTTAATTTTGTATAGAGTGCATGGAATTTTGCTACTAGTGCCCTAACAGCTTACTCTTGATAATAAGCTACACTGCATTTGATGGGACTTACGTGCATTTGGAAACATGCATTTGTACATTGCAACCTACATTGATTCTTCTTTCTAATAGCCATAAGAAGTTTGAGGGCTACTTTTTGGCAAGATCAAGATCCTTGTACCGATTGTAACCCATTTGCCAGTCTTGAATGGACCAAATTCTCTGTTATGAAATATTGAACAAAGTAAAACTGTTTCATATTGTGTGGTAAATTAATCTTTTTTAAAAAAGATTAAACAACATCACTGTTAACAGCAGGCATGTTTCCCTAGAGAGGACATTCCATTATGCATGAGCACTCATATTTTGGAGCAGAGGTCTTCAAACTTGGCAACTTTAAGACTTGTGGACTTCAACTCCCAGAATTCTCCAGCCAGCATAGCAGAAATAGCCTGCAGTACTGCATTCTAACCACTGTACCACCATGGCTCTTTATATAAATATAAAAAATATACAAATATAAAAAATAAACTTAAAAACTATTCCAAGCAAACACTTCAACTTTCTAGCTGTAAAACTAGACAAAGTGGATCTGGTGCATGAAAGTTTGTGTTTTTATGAAGTTAAGAACAAACCTTAAAATGGGTACTGTGTTTTTTTTAAAATATGACAGACTACCACAATATCTATCTGGGATATTGGCTAGTTGAATATAATGGAAAATTATATCCAACTAGCCCTAGAACTCCCTATTCCATTCTAAATATTTAATATCTGGCCCCCAATATGTTTTGATCATAGTATTTCATGACCCTGTTTAATAATTAATATGCAATAGTATTCACATGTGATAGTCCCAAGAGTAGTTATATGGGCTCAGTTTTTACCCCAATAGCCCCAAATATGTTATATGTATTGTATGTCTAAACACTAACATGATCATTAATGACCATTATGGATTTAAGAGCCGTGGTGGTGCAGTGGTTAGAATGCAGTATTGTAGGCTAATTCTGCCAACTGCCAATAGTTCGATTCTCACCAGCTCAAAGTTGACTCAGCCTTCCATCCTTCCGAAGTTGGTAAAATGAGGATCCAGATTGTTGGGGGCAATATGCTGACGCTGTAAACCACTTAGAGAGGGCTGTAAAGCACTGTGAAGTGGTATATAAGTGTAAGTGCTATTGCTATTTTAAGCACAATTAGCCTAATACAAACAAATGCAACACACAAAGGTCACAAGCCTTCTTACTCAGATGACTGAAGATATACATGTCCCACCACCACTGTGAATGCAGTGAACAGCAACCACATTTTTAATGTGACAGATTTCATGACCAGCACCATGAAAACATGAATCCACAAGTGCAGATCACATAAATATGGGGTCCTGACTGTAATTCTGCTCTTTTCTTATCATATATTTATATACTAATATCTTACGCACAATATAAAAGAACATATGTCTAATCCCTGAGACTGGAAGAAGATAGACAGAACAAGAGGCATTGAAGTCTTCCAGTAGGACCACATCCCCAACAATTGGTACCAACATGTGATCCTATGAGTCAATTCCCATATTGATGTTTGACAGGCCAAGCTGGCTTATGTGTTTGTTTATGATGTTTATAATATGATGCAGAGTCACCTCTACATGAAATGGGTGCCCCATAAATTGGATGGATGGATGGATGGATGGATGGATGGATGGATGGATGGATGGATGGATGGATGGATGGATGATACAAGAACTCTCCATACACATTAGATAGCTCATTTTCTGTTTGAACTTTTCTTAACTGTAAATTTGGCCACCTGATAGAGGTGATGTACTCTGTCATTTGTGTATGCATGTACAGTTATGAAAGGTTTTGGAGCAAATTTTTGCTTATGATTTTGTTTCTCACTGAGGACCTCTATCCCACTCCATCCCCAAAGCTAAGGGTGGGTTTTAATTTGATGATATTGTTGATGTAAGCCTTTGTTTTGGTATTCTTTCCAGCTGTTTTCCATATGTCTGTTTATTCCCTTTGGCTCTAACTATTCAAAACTCACTACTGCCTGGAAGCATATGTTAATAATATATAGGATAATATATGCAATGAGTTCATTTCATTTTAATAAGGTGGCTTTATAAAGCATCAAAAAGGGTTTTTGTTAATCCTGTACATGAAATTGAAAATTGCACTAGATGTGTAGATATTTATATGTGTTGCGTTTCGGAAAACAACAGTTCTCTTTTTAAAAAGTACATTTATTTATTTAAATAGATAGAGTTATCTTTTACTCACTAACACCTCTAATGAAATAGGCATTTAACTTTCAGCAAACAAACTTAAGTTCTAGACAAATTAAAGCATATACTTGATATACTATTTGTCTATCTTTCCCAGTGTTTAATGTTTCATTGAATTAATGAAAATAAATTCAGAATTGCAAAACTGGAATGAGTTTAAAATCTTGCCAATTCTTTAAAATAATAATAAAAGTGTAAACATGGTTAGCTGCCTAAGACTGATAAGATAACATAATGATATTTTGAAATTTTAAAAAAATAAAAGGAAAATTTATTTAAAATAAATTGCTATAGTTTTTTTTCTCTAACAGATTGGGAACACTTGTGTACAGTAATTGAATGACAATGAGAACGCGATTGGAAGTGGGAAATCATCGTCTACTTTTTGCACAGGTGAGATCAATGGATTCAGCTTTACGTCATTTTGTAATATCTAATCTGCAAAAATTAATCACAGTTTGTCAGATCTAAAGTCACATTGGACAGTATATATAATAGCGAATGTGGAAAATACCACTTTGACATGTCCAGGTGCTGAAAGTGTTAAAGGAAAATTGGCTAATTTGTCCATCTGGGTAATGAAAGGAGACAACAGAACCAGGAAAATCATACACTGAAAAACCTTTTATGTGAGATTTTATAATAAATAGTCTGGTTTTTGCCTCCCCCCTTCCTAAGGCCAGCTGGCAGCAACAGGGCCGGTTCTAGTAATTTGGGCAGTGAATTCAGAACAACGAAGCTAGTTGGGGTATTGATTCTGATTTAGTTAGATTGAGATCTGGGCTACGTGAATTTGTCCTACTAAGTTTGTCCATATTCACCAGGAATCTAGAAACTGAGGGGTCCGTTAGTCCCAGTGATCTTAAAATACTAGCAATTTTTTTAAAAAAAATATCACTATCATCATCATCATCGGCAGTTCTTCATTCTGTCTCCCTTTCCTCTTACCTTTCAGCTTTCTTCTAAGTCTCTGACCTTGCTATACATAATAAAAAGATTAAGATTAACTTCTTAATAAATCAGTGGTGTGTATTTTGGGAAAGGAATTGAGCCTGTAGAAGATGCCTCCTTGGCAGGTCAAACTACCGAAGCTAGAGATAGGCTTCCTCCCAGGAATATCAATGCCTCAGAACGTTTCTCTGGAATAAAGTGGTTGGTGGCAGCTGATCCAGCTGGTGGGAGGATGAAGCAAGGTAGTAGGGGCAAGGAGACCCCTCATGGGAATGAGCAGACCCAAGCCATCCCATCCCACCCAGGGTGAAATGCTCCCGGTTCGGGCGTGCCTGCCGGTTGTCGGAGAGCCGGTAGTGACGGCAGCGCCAGGCTTCACCCACCCGCCCGGATGCCGCCATTTGGGTTCTTTTACCCTCTGCGCATGCGCAGAACGCTTTGCGCATGTGCAGGGGTAAAAGAACCCAAATGGTGGTGTCCGGGCGGGTGGGCGAAGCCTAGCGCTGTCGTCACTACCGGCTCTCCGACGACCAGCAGGCACGCCCGAACTGGGAGCATTTCACCCCTGATCCCAACCCTGTTTATGCACACCCAATTACGTACATGAAATAAGAATATTTATCAAGGGCAAAAAAGGAAGTCTGGTCCTGCCATTGCTTTACCAAAACACTCTTCTTCTTTTTTTTTTTTTAATGTTAAGCACTGTCGTGAATTTTTCCAACCACAGGCCCTTTCCCACTTGCCAATCAGATAACTTACTTTTTAGAGTGGAAAAGAAATGTAAAAAAATTAAGGCAGAACATAAAAGGAATTGATCCTGAGATGACCTGCTGGTATATAAACAGATGGCACTTCATTACGTGGGAAATGAGATGCAGGGGGATATGAGAGATGTGTGGGATAAGCGGACATGTGGAGAGTACAGCACACAGGATTTTATTGGGGACTGGATCTCCAAAAGGAATCTGGGAGTTTTGTCTCTTCCAATCATAGCAAAGATATGAAATAGATTACAAAAAAAAAATTGGTTATTAAAACTCCAAATGGAGAAAGAACTAACTAGAAAGTTTGCTATGCAAGATCCTGCAATGAATGATGATGGCGAACTTAATGCACAGCAGTGTTGCTGTCATGCCCCCGTCGAAGCCTGAATCTGCGGAGGAAGACGATCCGGAGCTGGAGCCGACAGAGAGTGAGGAGGCGGCTTCATTGGCTTCAGAGGAATGTGGGGAGGAGCAGGCCGAGTCAGCCCAGGGCCCTTCAGGATTGGGATGGCTTGTTAGCAGGGAGGAATGGGGGGGCAGGATGACCGAGAGAGGGCAAGCAGTGGACATGAGGAGCAACAGAGCTCAGGCGATGAGCAAGGCCCACCCCCTCCTGATCCCCGAGCATGGAGAGTGCATGCGCAGAAGCAAAATCCAAGATGGCGGCGCCCACGGAGACCGGCGAAAGAACCGGTTCCGTGACGTCATCACCAGTTTACTAACGGTTCTAAAGAACTGGTTAGAAGCAGTAGGAACCCACCTCTGCCCCAAAGTCCAGCAAACAGCCTAAATAGAAGTTGTGCTGAACAAATGCAGGAGGTGCCCCACCACAGTTTAGAAAAATAAACTTTCAGAAACCAATTGACACAGTGTTTATTGGGACTTTGAGATGGAGAACCTCTATTTGTAGCATCATTTGTAGCCATCATCATCATGTGGTCTGCTTGGAGCATTGCATTGACTTTGTAAGTTTTGCCTTTTTATCAAGCTGTATTTATCGCCTTCAGTCTGAAATATTTGAAGATTTGATATTTAACATTAAACAGAGTTCTTTTATATATATTTATTTTGGTTAATAAAATTTGATTTTCTTTATATCTGATAAGATTGGTCTGTCTTTGAAAATAAAAAGGTTGAATTGTCAAGGCATACACTTCTAAGGTACATGGCTAGGAGATTGTTTGCTTGATTGATAGGATTTGTATGGCTGCCCATTTTAGAGCATAACTCTGGGTAGATCACTACAATAATGAAACCAAGAAACAATAAAACAATAATACAAAAATGAAAAATGTGACACTTCCATTATTCTGTTTGATTGTCTCCAACAAAACAACAGGCTTTCGTTTCGCCCTATCTTCCCCCATTCAGCATAAAATGAAAATAGCATACACTATCTGATACCAACATGAGGGAACCACTACAGTTGATTAAGTGTGTATCAGGGGTGAAATCCAGCAGGTTCTGACAGGTTCTGGAGAACCGGTAGCGGAAATTTTGAGTACCGTATTTTTCAGAGTATAAGACGCATCGGTGTATAAGACGCACCTTAGTTTTGGGGGAGGAAAACAAGGAAAAAAATCTTCCTCTGCCTCCCAGCAATTTGCCTCCCAGCAAACAGCAAACAGTACAGATGATATACACTGTTTGCTGTGTATTTCTGTGCATGTGTGCCTAACCCATAGAAATAGCAAAGAATTGGAGAAATGTAGATTATGGCAGTATATTAATGCCAGAGTTTTCTTAAATG
>QLTV01001691.1:370366-381842 GCA_003457575.1 Thermophis baileyi | reverse complement strand
TTTTTTATGATGTCACAATCCCCCAAGTGGGGGGGGGGTGAGGCGGATGTGATGTTGCTCAGTCCTCCAAGGGGGGGAGGGGTGGGGCCGGAAGTGACGTCATGCACGGTCCTCCAAAGGGGGGAGGGGTGGGCCGGAAGTGACGTCATGCACAGTCCTCCAAGGGAGGGGGGAGCGGAAGTGATGTCACAAAAGGGGCGGGGCTAAACCACCTAGTAAAAACGGTATGTACTTCTTACTACTGACTCCATCCAAATCTCCAGCCTCAACACCTGCCAACACCTCTGGTTTTGCCACCTGGACTGTTTCCTCTAATTGGCAATTGTCTTCTTCTTCCACCATAAAACCCGGCTTCTGAAACATCATGAAATGCTGTCCTGAATGAGAAAATCCAGAATTTACAGAATATTTAAAACATTTTGATATGTTAATTTTACAAGAAACCTAAGACAAAATTGCTTTATATTTAAACAGTTACATGTCTGATTCCCTTTCGGCCAGATCTCACCAGAAGGATGGCCATCCATTGAGACAGTTGACATTCCTATTTCCAATAAACTGAATGCCTAGACTTTACCTGCTTTCCATTGAGAACAACTTGCTACAGGTATGCTCTTGACAGTTGGTTAAACCAATCTGCTTCTGATAAGTGTGTATTTCTTACCTTATACCCATATTTCTCAAATTAATAGTAGATGGGACAGGGGTGGGTTCCTCCCGGATCGTACTGGGTCGCCCGAACCAGTAGC
Organism: Thermophis baileyi; assembly: GCA_003457575.1. Lineage (NCBI taxonomy): Eukaryota > Metazoa > Chordata > Lepidosauria > Squamata > Dipsadidae > Thermophis > Thermophis baileyi. Next base: position 381,093 of record QLTV01001691.1, on the reverse strand, counting down.
AAGGCGCTGGTGATGTCATGATGGCGTCGTGGACCCGCCTTGGTCGATGCTGGTCCGTGGGCGCCGCCATTTTTTTTCCTGAATTTTTTGCGGCTTTTTTACGTTTTGGGCTGTTTGTGCTCTGCTGCTGCTTTGGGAGGGCCCTCCCACCCGCCCCCGGGTTAATGCTGTCCTTTATTCTTCGCCCGAAGCACAGCTGATCAGCTCCTCAGCTGTGTTTCGGGCAGATTATAGTGACTGAGCATGCGCGGACACAGAATTGCACCGGGAGAGCGCGCGCGCGCGTAGCCCTAAGCCACGCCCACAGAGTGGTAGTGGAAATTTTTGGAACCCACCCCTGAGATGGGACTATTTTGAATCATGGCTGGTGAATTTAAGTTCACAGTTTCCAAGTACTATAATAATAATGGTGGTTTTAAGGCCAAATTTGGAAGTAATTATAAGGCTATCTTGCAGTAACATAATGACCCATGTTCTTCCTCAATTGAGGAGACTTCCTGGAAATGTAAGGATTCCAGTTTTAACACACCGGAAACTTTTTACTGGCAATAACATTTGATTTAAGGATTCTTAATGGATATATGCCATGGAACCCAGAGGGTGAATTCATCTTTTGGGGTCCAAGAGGGATATCAACTCTGGACTACATGCTAGTTACCAGGATGTTTGCATTCCATTGCAAAGACTTTAGTGTTTCACTCAGAGAATGATGACCTACCAATAGTAGGGTCATTTCATTTTTACTCAACCAGTCCTAGTTGCTCATTACTACCTTATGATTTACCCTCTACTGACAGATCCTTTAGATCAGAGGTAGCCAGCAGTAACAACGTATCTTATTTCATTTTGAATAAATAAACCATTATATTCTTTCCTTTTTTAACCATCTTAATCTTCAAATCTTCAAATATTTTTGTAGGATTTGATTTCTCTGCATTTCTTATTTGTCCCATTGCACAAAGTTCTTCAAGGCTTTAACATGCACCCTTTGTAAATCCAGAAGGGGGGGGGAATATCCAGGTCACTCTCTTGGTTTCTCATTTGTATTTCATTTTTAAATTTTATAATCTCAGCCATTTTCTTTTGTAGAGCCAGTGAAACATCTTTTTCTAAACCATTCTCTTGGTCTATCAATTGTCAATCCACTTTCAATGTCATCTTGTCAGATAAAATTTGTTCTATGTCTGACACTTTTTCAATAGCATCCTTTGGACATAACGTATCCATGAAAGCAGACATCTGTATTGACATTGTTGATATTGTGGTTACTATTCTCTGGTTCCATTTTTCAAAAGCCTCCTTCAGTATTTTTATTGACTTAAACTTTTTGCACCATCTCACAGGCCTCTTTTCCCTAACTAAAATCTTTAGTCTTCTCTGGTGTTGAGTTTTGGAAATCATTAAATTACTCATCTATGTTCTATCTTGTGAAAACCAAAACAGGGTCTATTTCCCACAAGAAACTGTACATTACAATTAATTTCAAAATCATATTCTAAAAGTGTCACTATTCCAATTGTATCTGGACGCTTAGTCTGTTTATCACTTTCTAAGATTAAAATTTAATTTTTTTCTGTTTATTTCAGATTCTTTAAATTCTTAAGCTTATAATTAATTTATTTAAAAAGAAAAAGTTTAGAACTCATATTCTGCCAGTTTCTAACTTGATGTCTTAAACATATCAAACTGCTCTCATTGAGCAGATAACATCCTTTAAATATCTAGCTCTATATTTTAAATCTCTTGGGGTCTCTCTCTCTCTCTCTCTCTCTCCCCCCCTCCTTCCCTTTCTCTTTCCGTTGAAGACAGTGTTGAGTTCATGACAAACCCCTGCAATTTTCAAATAAGAAAGCTTCTAATAAAAGTCCACAAAACATCCCTTGGAATTACTAAATTTGCAGGTCAATTTGGTAATAATGTCTAAGCAATTATTAATTTTTTAAAAGCTAAAGTTGTGGGTTTGATACTATGTGGTCCTCAGTTTATAAGTAGTCTTTTAGTAGAAGCCATTCAATCAAAAGTCTTGAAACTGTTATTACAACTTCCTAATTTAACTTCCAAAGCCGTAATATGATTAGAATTAAGGTTGCCTTTCCCTTGGGGCCTGAAGCAAGTCTACTGGGTAACTTCCTTAGTTCATCTCAACTTATTGGATAGGTTCTTTTTCAACCTAAAAAGGCAAAGTAGTAACAAACTGGCATATTGAGGTCTTGTCTTGTCAGCATTACCTGCTTTGTGACTGAACCAAAGCAGGGTATTTGGGTTCTAGATAGCCACAATGACAGAGCCAAAATCTCCCATCCTTTTTAGGGCACAATTATTCTTTCTTCGTGATCTGTCCCTACATACTGTATTTCTATAACATCTCATATGTTCTTAATTGGAGATTATTTATTTTGGCTTGATTTGAGGCACCACCTATTAAGGCAATAACTTTAGTAGATATATAAACATCCCATATGAAAGCCAGAATTGTTTCTGTTCAAACTCAGAAGCAGAATCTACCTGCTTATTAAAATGTCCATTGTACACCCAACAGAGATCTAGTTTGATGCCTCCAATTGTCAATACCTCTGATTGCCATTACTCTTTTCCTGTGTGACCACTTTTCAAAAACCTCAAGGCTTCAAAGATCTTATCAATATCATAGAAGCCACCTGCTTCTTCCCTTTTACGATGAATTGTTAGTTGCTAATTTGTAATTTTAGAATGTCTTTTTATAGTTGTTGTATGTTGGTCTTTTAAATAAGTTTTGATTTGATGATCACTCTATTTTGTGATTCACAGGAGCAAATTCAAAAGTATATAAGCCCCCTATCACTTTTTTCCCTGCCATCCATTTTAAACTTTGCATTTTTTGCTGTTGATCAGCCAAGCACTTATTATTGCCTGAAAGCTATTCCATTAGTGCTGCTTATGCTTTATCAAACAAATCACTGCATGTTACACTCAGTTCTGGAAAAGGCCCAACTAAAATGAAAAGAAATGTCAACAGAGTTCACAATTTCGCAAAGACTATATCTGAGGAGGAAAAAGCTATTTGTATGGAAGAAGTAAAGCATAGCTAGAAATTTAACTCTTTCTTGTTATGGTCTTGGCTAAGACGCTGAGCTTGTCGATCGAAAGGTCGGCAGTTCAGCGGTTTGAATCCCTAGTGCCGCATAACGGGGTGAGCTCCCATTACTTGTCCCAGCTTCTACCAACCTAGCAGTTTGAAAGCACATAAAAAATGCAAGTAGAAAAATAGGGACCACCTTTGGTGGGAAGGTAACAGCGTTCCGTGCGCCTTTGGTGTTTAGTCATGCCGCCTTTGGTGTTTAGTCATGCCAGCCGGGGTGGGCTGCTGGGGGTTCGCAGGGGTTTGGGAGAACCTCTAGCTAAGATTCTGTGGAGTTTGGAGAACCCCCAAATCCCACTCCTGGCTGGTCCCACCCATCCCACCCTGCCCCTCCCAGGAGTCCCCACGCGGCCCATTTTGGATGCAGGTAAGTGCAGGGTGCGCATGGAGGCTCGGGGAGGGCAAAAAACGGACCTCGCCCACCATGGCCACACCCACCCAGCAACCAGGCAGTGAACCCCTTGCTAAACTTTTTGAAGCCCACCCCTGATGCCGGCCACATGACCATGGAGACATCTTCAGACAGCGCTGGCTCTTCGGCTTTGAAACGGAGATGAGCACCGCCCCCTAGAGTCAGGAATGACTAGCACATATGTGTGAAGGGAACCTTTACCTTTTTTTCTTATCTAGAATTCAAAAAAATAGAGTTTTGGTTTCAACTAGAGGTGGCAATTCTAGATTAACAAGGTGAAGACATTGGGCATTGAACAGGACTTTTGTTTATTGATTTTTTTTATGTCAACTCTGACTCTGGAGGGGTGGAGAAGTACTTTAAATTCATGATTATTTTAAGATGTAAAATCTTAAGGCAGCCTTTCCAGGAAGACCAAACAATAAATGCCAACATTAAATATTAAAATAATGGCATGCTTCTGGAGGGATGACACAGATAAAGAGTGAAGCAACAACATAGACTTATTCACAGCCCTCTGATTTGCCAATTTGGAAGGGCCAGAGTTTTATTAGTGCAGCTGAAAACTATTAGGCAGGAAATAGCAATATTTTCTAAATGAGTCCTGAACACATTGTAGGAGGAGACACTCCATTCATCTATGGTAATAAAAAATCATGAATCTGGTAGTGCCTTTTCCAATTAACAAACTTTTTAAAATGCCTAAGCTTCCATAATGTAGCTCACCTCCTCAGATGCGTAGAGTAGCTAGTTGAGAAAGAGGGACTCGCCCAAGGTCACCCTGCTGACTTTGTGCCTAAAACAGGACTAGAACTCATGGGGGTCTATGACAATTCTCCATGGCCAACTCACCACAGCCAACTTGTCATGGCCAACTTGCTGTGGCCAACTCACTGCAGGACAACTTGCCACAGCTAGCTTGCCACAGGACAATTCACTGTGGGGCAAGAGTTACACTAATATCAAAGAAATAGTAGAATAGAATCATTAAAGAAAGAATAAAAAAGGAGGGATAGAATGAAACGTGAATGGCAAAAATTAAAATATTTTTTATTCATTTTAAATAATTAAATAGAATTGTTATATTGTCCTACAGCGAGTTGTCCCACAGCAAGTTGGCCATGGCAAGTTGTCCTGCAGCGAGTTGGCCATGGTGAGTTGGCCATTTCAAGTTGGTCGTGGTGAGTTGGCCATTTCAAGTTGGTCGTGGTGAGTTGGCCATTTCAAGTTGGTCGTGGTGAGTTGGCCATTTCAAGTTGGTCGTGGTGAGTTGGCCATGGTGAGTTGGCCGCAGCAAGTTGGCTGTGGCAAGTTGTCCCATTATGAACTCATGGTCCCCTAGTTTCTAGCCTGATGACTTCACCATTGTACTAAACAAATTGAAACACAGATGTAAAAAGAGGACTTGGAACAATCTAAAAATCAGGAAAAAATATTATTTAAGTGAAATAGGGCAACAAGAAGTAAGGACAACCCTCTATAGGAGTCTATATCCCCAGATATGAAAACCTTCAAGAAAAGAAGCACATGGAAGTGATCCAGAGGTAGCAAGAGGAGGGAAGAGAGGCATTAAAACTTGTATTGACCATGGCAGATCTCTATTCATTAGCTACTTGAATCATGAAGGTGTGAGTGTGTATTATTATGTTGTATTTTAAAACTAGATAGTTCCAGATAATCTAGATAATGATTTGAGGGATAACCATTCTTGTCCCTGAAATCATTATTTAGATGAGTGTTCAGTAGGGATGTGGACATTGGACATTTCCAAAATAAAATAAATGAAGCATGGCTATCAAACAGCCACTCAACCTTCTTTAAGGAACCCATTAATGTTGAAATGGCCTGGAGAAAGCCAAGTTCTCTCTTGAAGACAAGGAGAAGGCAACATGTTTGGTGAGGCATAAAAGGCTCACGGCAGGCATTAAAATAGTACAGAGTATATAACTCTTCAATAATATCAACACAAAGAAATGTGAGGGATTGCTTGCCTCAGGAGGAATGGACGCAAAGACCTCACCGTGCACTTGGTAACATGGAAACAGTTGTATTGCTTCAGGCTGTTGCATCCATCATAGTTTGTAATTATGTTGTGCTATTCTTCCTCTACACTTTGGTGGTAACTTTGGTGTCAATTGCAAATAATGTCCTGATATGTTTTGTCCTTTTTCACCTTCCAGATACATTCCACCTCTGACAAGGACATTTTTTGAATAGCTGCCACAAGTGAAAGTCACAATACAGGCAGTCCTTGATTTACAACCATAATTGAGCCCAGAATTACAGTTGTAAGTCATTGTGGTCATAGGTCGAGGCACTCACATGAAGTAGCTTTCCAGTATGTTTTGTGTTGGTCATTAAGTGAATGGCAGGGTCATTAAGTGAATGCCATGGTTGTTAAATGAATGCTGTAGTCGTTAAGTGAACCCATTCATTTGAAAGGGGGTTCAAATGAATGCGAATTGCGGTCACATGACTGTGGGATGCTAAAACTGGTCATAAAGCTAACCTGTTGACACATAGTCACATGATCTTGAGAGGGCAGGGTATGACATTTTTTATGGCTGGGGGTGCTATTTGGGGCTAAAGCACCTGTTCCCTGGGTGTTGTAATTTTGAACATTTGTAAAAAATCTGGTTGTTATGTGAGGACTACCTGTGCATCTGGAAAATATTTATTAAAATCCTTTATTAATCCTGAAGCTCATTGGATGATCTTAAGCCAGTTGCCTTTTCTCAATCTAGCCTACCTTGATTAGTTGCTGAGAGAAAAGATGAGGAAGCACACAGCTATTTGTGCAGCCTTGACTTCTATACATACTATACCTATCTCCATAATGTCTATTTATAGACTTTAACGACATATATGCCATTGCAGGCTGAATGGATAGGGACTGATATGAAGATACATATTTTTTTCATTGCTGAATCATTTTTGCAGGTCTCTTACACCAAGAGTCATGGCATAGACGTATGCATTCTTTCCAATAAGCTGTTACATGTCAATAAGGTAATTTAAGGGCACCAAAAGGAGAGAATCTGAAGATAATATTAGGATGGCAACAGATACATATGGAAGGGGGAAAAAAACTCCTTGGAAGTGGGTTTGTAAATAGAGTGAATGTTACTGAAGATGATGTCACTTAGACATTAAGACATCTTATTGGCTAGCCCTGATAATTAACTTGGTAGTTCTAATTTAAAATAATAAGATTCCATACCATACCTTCTTCAGAGTTAGCCCCAGGAACAAAATAGTATAGTGCCCAAACTGGGGATTACCGCAGAATGTGTAAATGGCACCTTATCTCGGTCTAGATAAGATTGTTGAATTGAAATGAGGAGGGTAATTCTACTTCCAGTGACAATAATAAATCAAGGAACAATACCAAACAGTATATGCTAAAAAAACTCTGTTGAGATCAGGATTCAAAGGGAAAGATTATTTCAAATGAGTGAGGGTTCACACATGAACCCTGCTCCCACTTTCAGATTATTAGCTGCTTTCCCAGCTAAGAAAACTAAGACCCCAAACCCAGAGCGTGTGTTGTTGCTAGTCTTTGGTTAATGACTGTAATGATTAATGACTGATAATTCCCTAGTTATTACTGCATCCATGCAATCTTGAGGCATACTTGGATGGCCAATGGCCATGGCAGGAATTTCACCAGGACTAACATTCTTTAATTGAATGTGTGAATGGAGAAAGAGGGGAAGAAATGCCTAGGAAACAATCAGACAAGAGAGGCAGGAGCCCTCAGTGGCTTAACAGTCAGACAAAGAAAGTTAGGAGGGAACTTCCCTAATGGATCAAGCAGTTAAAAGTGGCCGTGGGAAGTTTATGCCTTCAGATTTGCAGGATTCTGCTAATGTAGCTTTACAATAAGGTAGAATTAGTTCATCTAGACCTGTTTCCTGTCTGATTTACCTGTCTGGGCTGACACATTCTGGGAGTCTTCAGTTCCAAATTTGAAGCCCTATCCAACAGCTTCAGTTAGGGAAATGGCCAAGAAACAAGATAAAACATACTGTACCAGAATCTTTCATTAGTCTATCTGACACCCAACACTCAATGCAAATATTTAATGTTGACACTCTTATAGTCTAGAAAGGGAGATGAAATTTCTAGAAGTCAAAACAATGCTCCACTGTCGCCAGTAATGTCAAGATTATTTATTTATTTGTTTGTTTACTTACTTACTTATTTATTTAATTTATATGACATCCATCTCACTATCAAAAGCAACTCTGGACAGCTTACAGTGCAATAAAATATTATGCTGATGGAAGACAGAATACTTCAGTAATTTTAGCTGCTCATTCTTCCAAGCCTCAATAGGCATATCTGATCAACTCTGTTCTCCAGGATTAAATTATACATATGAGCTTTAATTTGGGCCAATCTGGCATGTAACAGTAAATGAAAAGGCCTGCGTAACAAATTAAAAGATTGTCCAATGTGGAGAAAAATAGAAGAAGCAATAAACACAAGATTTTACATTATTGCAACATTATGCAATTTCTCCATAAATGGGATATGATACCTCCACAGAAGTAACAATAACAATCAGAGCTTTTCATGCATTCCACAAAAGCTGCAACCAGTCCATTCTAATATGGTAGTGTATGAGTTCTGCACTATACGAGTATCTGATTAATAAGAGCTCCATCTTAAGTTACCCTTCTCCCCAGTGGTGAAATCCAATTTTTTTTACTACAGGTTCTGTGGGCGTGGCTTGGTGGGCGTGGTGTGGTGTGGCTTGGTGGGCGTGGCAGGGGAAGGATACTGCAAAATCTCCATTCCCACCCCACTCCAGGGGAAGGATACTGCAAAATCCACATTCCCTCCCCACTCCTGGGGGAAGGATACTGCAAAATCTCCATTCCCACCCCACTCCAGGGGAAGGATACTGCAAAATCCCCATTCCCTCCCCACTCCTGGGGGAAGGATATTGCAAAATCTCCATTCCCACCCCACTCTGGGGCCAGCCAGAGGTGGTATTTGCCGGTTCTCCGAACTACTCAAAATTTCCGCTACCAGTTCTCCAAACTACTCAAACTTTCCGCTACCGGTTCTCCAGAACCTGTCAGAACCTGCTGGATTTCACCCCTGCTTCTCCCTCAAACAGCAGAGGAAGATCAGGTGAATGGTGCTTGTGTGTGACTCATTTGTAGCAGCGTTGTCCTTCCTTTGCCCTTCTTCTCTGGACAATGGAAAAGACTCTTTCTTGGCCCAACTCCCTCCTGTTCAATGAGGAGCCAATTCTGAGCACAGCCACCTCGCTGATTATGATCTTTCATTCCAATTTCCTTCTTCCCTCCACTTGCTCCTTCTTGCCTGAGGGTCTGCAGGCCCCTTCTGGGAATGAGCTCCTACCTTGCCCGTCTCCTTGCACTTTCTGCTAATGAGCTTTGATACGGGCAGCGATCTGATGAAGAAAGTGATAACGTTTCACTCTTTAATGGCTCTGTGCTTCAGTGCACCAGACAGTTATACTGTTTTACGGGATATGCTGAGGCATTTGCTCATTCAACCTGGAAGGAGAGCATGAACTTGTCTCCTATATCCACCCCCCGCCCCTGATTTGATCAAAGCATTAATCCCTCCAAAATGGCCCTGAAATCCAGAGTGGAAGTTCTGAAAATAAGCTCTCTCTGTGGTTCCATGGGGCAAGATGTTAACAAATATTAATATTAAATATTATAATAAATATTAACAATTCCAGAAAATCAAACTTTTTTTAAAATGAGCTATTTTATCAGTGAAACAGCACCAAACCCAGTCTTCTCACACCCATCCACCTGAGGTCCACAGTACATAAAATCCTCTATTGAATGCTGGCAAGCAAAACAACTTTTTTTTCTCCAAAGAGGCAGCGGGGTCACTTTCTCCTAAGTTTTCCAAATATTGCTACCAGATGAATCTGTCAGAGACTGGCAAATTATACATATACATGTGCAACAATTTTGGTCTTCCTGATGTCATTGTAATAAAACACCAGCAGAAGGAGTAAAATATAACAGTGAAGGCATAAACAAATTGAGCACAAGCTTATGCACTGGAGAATATGTTGTGAGCATGCAGAAAGGCACAATCACATGTCATAACTGCACCTGTTCCATCTTTTCTCTTTTGGAGACGTGAACATTGGTTTACACCAGGGGTGAAATCCAGCAGGTTCTGACAGGTTCTGGAGAACCGGTAGCAGAAATTTTGAGTAGTTCGGAGAACCGGCAAATACCACCTCTGGCTGGCCCCAGAGTGGGGTGGGAATGGAGATTTTGCAATATCCTTCCCCCAGGAGTGGGGTGGGAATNCACGCCCACCAAGCCACGACCACCAAACCACATCAAACCAACCAAGCCCCGCCCACAGTACCGGTAGTAAAAAAAACGGATTTCACCACTGGTTTACACTCATATTTTATAAGTGTTATGTGTTCACATTCAAATACTTAATAAAAGTACAATCATAAGCCTGCATCTCAATTAGGTATACAGTACATCTGCTTTTTTCTCTGGATAGGTTCAACTTTTTACCTTGTAGTTGTAGGTTGTGGTGGGGGCAGTATTTTTTCCTGTGACACAGAGGATGAGTCTCTCTACACAGTCAGAAAGATGGGGATCTAAATTGTCTTCCTAGCAGGGAACATGCCACAGAAGGGAGGGGAATGATGCTTCTCTGTTACAGGATTTAGAACTGGGTTCCAATTGTACTTCCAATTTACAGAGATATACTGAGAGATCAGTGTGACCAAAAAGGAGGGCTTGAGAAGCAGTGATTTCCATGAAGATGGCAAAGGTGAATGAGAACTTCCAACTTCCAACTCTGTTATTTTATGTTCTAACTAGCTGATAACAGCAATAGAAATCCTGGAAGGCTCAAATTTAGCAGAGAAGGGAGCAAAAAATATTTCCAGTGAGTGCTTCCTAGTCCTAGGCCTCCAAACTTCCCTACATATATAACTAGTAGCTGGATACCCGTGCTTTGCTACAAAACTATGTGATCGGGCTTGATACATTGACACCTAAAGCTTGACAATTTATGTAGAATGTGTAACTCCTTAGCATCAGAGCGTGTTAATATAAGGCAACTGGCAGTTGGAACTGAGTTCTTTTCAGGCGGGGTGGGGGAGTAGAATGTCTAAACTCCCAGCCCGCAGGCCGGATGCGTCACGCGCTGGCCACGTCCACTCCC
>QLTV01001691.1:359750-370099 GCA_003457575.1 Thermophis baileyi | reverse complement strand
TGGCTTTTATATATATAGATAAAGAATTAATGCACTTTTCCCACAAGGCCAAACATTGTTTGGGTGCCAATTAGTTCACCCTCACTATTTGGATGTAGGTATGTTTTAGTTTCGGCTTAGAAAGGCTGCTTCGAAAGGTGCTGAACACTATTTCAACCTCTATTCCAGGGAGCCAGCAATTCTCGGTCTTTCTGGGATTTGAGAGACAAAATGTATGCTATTTAAGATGGAAAAAGGAGCCCACTATTATACGTAAGAAACAGCAATTTCTCCAGAATGTCATCTTTTCAGAAAGATCATAGAGTAACACTTTCTGAGCTTCAAAAGATAATTGAATGAAAACAAATAAGCGTCTGCCTGATAATAGTTATGGCTAGATAATAGTTTTAAATTTAAATGCACATTCCCTAGTGAAATTACTGCAGTGTTGAAAGCTTTCATACAAATTCTACCCTTGAAAACAACTGCATTTAAATTTGATATTAAAAGCCAAACAATTTTCAGGGCCAAACAAACACAAACTTTGGCAGAGCTATAGAGTATGCATGTGCTGAAGTGTCTTTTAAAAGGAGGGGATAGAACCCCCAAATCAATATGGAATGCTGATCCCTCTTATTTATTGATGACAGAAGAGCCAGTGGGATGGAAAGGGACATAGTCATATTCCACCCTGCTACCTATTGAGATAGAACATAGAATAACAGAGTTGGAAGGGGCCTTGGAAGTCTTCTAGTCCCTTCTCGAGCGGTAGACCCTATACCAGTGATGGCTAACCTTTTTCTCGTCGCGTGCCAAGATGCAATGCATGCAGGCCCCCAGTGATGAAGCACCCACAACTTCTGAAGGCAAGCCGTTCCACTGGTTGATTGTTCTCACTGTCAAGAAATTTCTCCTTAGCTTTAGGTTGCTTCTCTCTTTGATTAGTTTCCATCCTCTGAACGCTGTCTTGCCTTCTGGTGCTTTGGAAAATAGTTCGACCTCCTTTTCTTTGTGGCAGTCCCTCAAATATTGGAACATTGCTATCTGTACTGTATCACTGTACAAACTTTCTTCCTTGGCTTTTTTCAATTAAATAAATAGTAGGAATATTTTCAGGATGACATTGAACTGGTCTATTAGTTTCATCTTGTTTATTACTTATAACTTTGCTCAAATATCCTTCCAGTCAAGCTTTGTCCATGGCCAATACTTGGTTGAATGCATCTTAGATCCACACTGAACCTCTTGGGATTGTGGGTCTTTAGATAATCCCCCAACTGATAGTCAAATATTGTCACTTTGCATTCTTTATCTCCCCTCTAGCCCTGTAAATTTGAAAACTCGCCTAGCTGTTGCTCAGCTAATGATAACATCAGGGGTGGGTTCTGGATCCTTTTGCTGCCAGTTCACTCAGGGTTGCACTGTGTGCATGCGTGCGCTTTGCGCACGCACCCGCAGCAATCAAAAAATAGCTTCTGCGCATATGCAGAAGCAAAATCCAAGATGGCGACACCCACGGAGACACCGACAGAACCGGCTCTGTGACATCATCACCGATTTATTAATGGTTCTAAAGAACCAGTTAGAACCGGTAAGAACCCACCTCTGGATAACATGCACAGATATAGGATATTAATTTCATTAACATTTTAGAAATTATTATCCTTCAAAGTGAGCATTATACAGATACTTTGGTGCATCAGAACAGCAGCATACAATTGTCTTAAATAGCCCTAATATTGTGTCCAATTATCCTTGAACCTGTCAGTTAATTAGCTACACTGGATTTCCTCTTAGTTTTCAGCTTTCAATATCTTTTTTATCATGAAGAAAAATGCAGTGAGGGATGGCTAAATGCTCTCTGGAGGGATAGTGAATTCTTATGGACCATAACTCCGAGCTTTGATCTTTGGGCATGCCAACTGAGGCTTATAGAAATTATAGTTCAAATGATATGGATATTAGTTGCCTAACTCAATGTGCAACTTCTGTTAGCTATTGATCAAGTCTAGAATCAGGTTGCTCATGAAATGGATCATACAATAAGGATGTGCAAAGCCATACTGGTAAATGTTGCTGATCTTATTGAAATGGGCTTCCTTTGGAGGGGGGGGAAATGTTACCTCAAGTATTGCTTCAGGGGGATAACTTTCAGTGGCATGTTCAATCTCTCTGGGAAATGCTCCTGGACTTGCTTTCTTTCTTACTTACTGGAAACACCTCATATGTTTTGCTCTCTGTAGAGGAACCCATCAAATCTGGGGCAAGTGATTGGAAGTAATATGAAATTTCAAGAAGGAATGGTGTCCATTCCTACTCATGGTCTCCACATTTGTGAAAATGTGGCTTAGACATTTTTTTTTTGTCAGAAGAAACATACTGAACCCCACCAATGGTATCTGCACCATTGATGTTCAATCATTCCACCCAAAATGGTGTTCAGAAGAAACTGGTTTCCTCTGAGGTCTCAGTTAATATTCTCATGTGAAGTTCAATTCAGAATATAACTGGAAGGGACCTTGGTGGTCTTCTAGTCCAACCCTACACCAGACAGATGATTGTCCAATAGGGAAGTTCTGCAAATCTAAGGAACACTGCTTTCAACAAAATTGGGTGGCCTACAATGGTAGGTTTGTAATTGGTCATATTGGGGGTGGAGGACGGTGGGCTGAGTAAAAGTCGCTATTGATGTATCTCAAGATAAAACCAGTGACATTAAAAGGTTTAGCATGGAAAATGCCTTTGGGTCAACCAAGGATGTTCAGGTGGAAAAAAACCACTATTACTACTGAGGCAAACATTGTTCCAGGTATAGAGTGTGTTTTGACCTGACCTTATCTACCTTTTTGTTTATAATGCTATTGGGAGAGTATTTTTCTCTGATTTACACATTATGGAACATAGCCAAAAGTATGCAAAGTGAGTTGATCAGCTGACGCTGTACATATTTCTGGTTCCTCTTCTGAACTAGCTGAACTTAAAAAAAAAAAACTTTCCATCCATCCTCTACAAAATAATAAACACCCACACTGAGAAATCTCCCTTGACTCTGCAGGGCTGCTTATTTTCTACTGAACATCTACTGTAGCTGCATGAAAGCCTAGTCAACATGACTTTTTCTTCCCTTTAATAGTGGCACGGAAGAAATAGCAATAGCAATAGCACTTAGACTTATATACCAGTCCAAGGCGCTTTACAGCACTTTCTGGGCAATGTCAGCATATTAACCCAACAATCTGGGTCCTCATTTTACCGACCTCAGAAAGATGGAAGGCTGAGTCAACCTTGAACCCCATTAGGATCGAACTCCAGACAGTGGGCAGAGTTTGCCTGCCATACTGCATTCTAACCGCTGCACCACCATGGCTCCTTTCCCCCCCTTAATAAGGGCTTTAATAAATGCTATAATAAGGCCAGAGATATTTTTGGCATCCTGTACATTTCTGTGAAGATTGTTATGTAGCATGTTGAAGCATGCATTTAAAGAATACTCAATTAATTATAACAATATACAATTCAGAAAATTGTTCAAAAATAGTTAAATTTTCTCTTGGTGTTCAAAACTGCGCTGTACTTGTATCACAATATTTGTTAATAAAGAGTGCGAGAGAGAGGAAGAAGTTGATGTTGACAATATCACTTTATATATGCATATGTGTATCATTTGCTTAATGGCATTCTGCTAAAGGCTATGTACATTGCAATCTCTATTAGTTTTTAAATTAATGATAATTTAAAAGTTTACATAAGTTCAGAGAAATGAAAGAGAGAGGTGAATCCATCTACATTTTTGAATAATGTTTTGGATAAAATACTTTCTGGCAAGAGAAGCCAATTTTCTAACAAACAATATTTAACTTTGAATTGTCTTGTGATATGTTTTATAATAATTTTTGAATCTATTTTGTATTAAAACATAAAGGTATATGCTTCTTTTTATCTATAACTACTAGTTCCTATCTATATGTTTGTATGTACAGTATATATGTAATAAATAAATATAAACATGCATAAATATTAAAAAGAACAGCCAAATTCATAATATTTCTTATTTATGAATTAGTTACATCTTGTTCCTACTTTATTTTAATGTGTTGATGGATTGTTAGACAAAAGGTAAAGGTAAAGATAAAGTTTTCCCCTATCCAGTCGCATCCGACTTTAGGGGACACGACTTGTTTCTTGGCCGAGGGAGCCAGCATTGTCCGAAAACATTTCCATGGTCATGTGGCCAGCATGACTATACACAAGGTGGATGGAACATTGTTATCTATCCACCGAAGTGGTACCTATTTATCTACTCGTATTTGCATGCTTTTGAATTGCTAGGTAGGCAGGAGCTGGGGCAAGGAAGGGGAGCTCACCCAAAGAAATAGATAAACATGTGGTTTTCTAAGTCAATGTGTGACCTACAAGGATCCTTATGTATGGTTTAGTGGTCCCATTTTAATACCATTGAATTAGATAATCCTTGTGGTTCTTTCCAACTCTATAATTTGAAGATTTCCCCCATTATTAGTCATAAGTATTAATAATGGTTTAATGGTTTATAGAAAAACATAAACAGCTGTGGTAAAATTGCATAATTTAATACATATAGCTTAATTAGTTGTAGCAAACATTGTAGGGTAAACATTGGTAAAGGTGTCAGACAAGGATGTCCGCTCTCCCCCTTATTGTTTATCTAATCTCTTCTTAAAAACTTCCAGTGTTAGATCATTTACAAAAGAGCCGAGGTGGCGCAGTGGTTAGAGTGCAGCACTGCAGGCTACTTCAGCTGACTACTAGCTGCAGTTCAGCAGTTCAAATCTCACCGGCTCAAGGTTGACTCAGCCTTCCATCCTTCCGAGGTGGGTAAAATGAGGACCCAGATTGTTGGGGGCAATATGCTGACTCTGTAAACCGCTTAGAGAGGGCTGTAAAGCACTGTAAAGCGGTATATAAGTCTAAGTGCTATTGCTATTGCTATTTACAACTTTTGGAGGCAAGTTGTTCCACTGATTAATTGTTCTGTCAGGAAATTTCTCCTTAGTTCTAGGTTGCTTCTCTCCTTGATTAGTTTCCACCCATTGCTTCTTGTCCTGCCCTCAGGTGCTTTGGAGAATAGCTTGACTCCCTCTTCTTTGTGGCAACCCCTGAGATATCGGAACACTGCTATCATGTCACCCCTAGTCCTTCTTTTCATAAGACTAGACATATCCAGTTCCAGCAACCGTTCTTTATATGTTTTATCCTCGAGTTCCCTAATCATCTTTGTTATCCCTCTCACAGTTACTACTACTGAGCAAGGTACTACATATACTGTACCTGTGCATTTTGGTTTTCTTGCCTAAATGTAGAACCTTACTTTTTTCACCATTGATTTTCATTTTGTTAGATAGCGCCCAATGTTCAAGTCTTTCAAGATCCTTCTGTATCTTGAGCCTATCTTCTGGAGTGTTAGCTATTCCTGCTAGCTTGGTATTGTCTGCAAATTTGATGAGTTCCCCATCTATCCCCTCCTCCAAATCATTGATGAAGATGTTGAAGAGTATTAGGCCTAAAACAGAGCCTTGGGGTACCCCACTGCATACCTCCATGTAGATGCAGTTCCATTGAGGACTATACATTGAGTGCGGTTGGTCAGCCAGTTACGAATCCATCTGGTGGTGATGCTGTCTAACCCACATTTTTCCATTTTATCAAGTAGTAGGTTATGGTCTACTTTGTCAAATACCTTACTGAAGTCCAAGTAAATTATATCGACAGCATTCCTCTGGTCCACTAGTTTTGTCACTTTGTCAAAGAATGCAATAAGATTAATCTGGCATGATCTGTTTTTGACAAACCCATGTTGGCTTTTGGTTATTACTTTGTTTGGTTCTAGGTGTTCGCTGGACATAGGTCCAGTGCCAGAATAAGAAAATTATAATGATTTTCTTCCCTTCCCACTTCTAGTACCTATTCCACAATTATTTAGTATACTAAGTGAATCTAGTGTTTCTCAACCTCAGCAACTTTAAGATGTATGAATGTCAATGCTGGCTGGGGAATTCTGGGAATTGACATCCACATATCTTAAAGTTGCTGAGATAGAGAACCACTGATCTAAATAATGTAGATTTCCTAAGATCTATTGATAATTACAGCAATGTTTAGGAAAATGACATATCCCATTCTTTTTCTGTCAAGCCAATCAGGGCCAACTAATTATCTGGAAGATGATTAAAAACAAAGCAGCAAAGATTCTTTGTTGATTCCACTTTGCCAAAAGTAGATAAATAAATAAATAAATAAATAACCCAGTTTATGTGTTCAATCAGGGTAAAACAAAACAAAACTTAGACAAAACTCAGATAATGGGTGCTCATTCTCTAATCATCCTCTCTCCCTCTCCCCCTTAAATGCCCTCTCGTATTCTCATGAGTTCTTGATGATTCTTTCAGTGAAAAAAACAACCACAAAACAGTATGGAGTCCTTGATGCTGTCTGAGCTTAGTTGTTTGCTTGCAGACATTTTGTTACCTGACTAGGTAGTGCATCTTCTAGCATCTTCGGTGCTAGGAGGCAGTGGAGTTTTTACTATTTACTATTTTATTTATTTGTCAAACATGTACAAGATAGCAGGTATAGGTATAATCATAAACATAATCAAAGTGAATACAGATAGATGAAGACAATAGGACAGTAGGACAGGGACGGTAGGCACGCTGGTGCGCTTATGCACGTTTGTTCTCTGTTAGCTTGCCCTGAAAGTGTTGGTGGGGGTGTTGTTTTCTTCTTGGTAGTTTCTTGATTAGGTTGTTGTTTACTGCTGGATTGTTTGTCTGGTGGTAATCCCTGCTTCTCTGGGTGTTGAATTTGCTGGTTAGGAGGTAGTGCATATTACACTAGAGGGCACCAGTACTTAGTAAGATGCATTGAAATAGATGGCTAGGCACAGTAGTACAGCGATACATATTATTGCATTTTCCATTCACTCCCTAAGGCTGTGATCTGCTCCCATAACAAAGAAGGGTCAAGTAGGGACACTTCTGTTAGAGGCAACTAGCAAAACTTTACATGCACGGGGAAAAACTGTAACAAGAAAGCAGCCATAAAATAGCAGCACCACCTAGATAGCCTTGATGAACTTAAAAAGATAAACAAAGTCAGAGCTAATTGATAGTTGGAGAGGAAATCAAGATATTCCAGGCCTATAAACTAGGCAGGGAAGCTGAAAAGAAAGCTTACAAGAAAGGCATCCATATTGCCAAGAAAACATTACATCTTCATGTACTTACCGGTAGTAGAAATCAAACCTGATGCCAGCAGCTTCAGGAGAACAGAGAGGAAAGTCTACAATATTTCCCCTACTTTTTGATATATGGAGGTGATAGTTGATATCTAGATTAGAATTACAGGAACTAATTAGAAGTAGCAGATACTGTGAATAGATAGAGACAGGCAGGCAGACAGACAGACAAACTCAGTTCCCAGAAAAATACATTTCTGCAACTACAAGTTAATAGTGCTTCCAAGAAACCCTCTGCCATTTTCAGTCATTCAGAACAAAAGAGTAACACTCCTTTCTTCACAGAATTACAGGTAATCAATTTACAACCACAATTGAGCCCAAAATTTCTGTTGCTAAGTGAAATGGCTGTTAAGTGAGTTTTCTTAACCTTTCTTGGCTACAGTTCTTAAGTGAATCACTGCACTTGTTAAGTTAGTAACATGGTTGTTAAGTGAATGTATTTCCTCATTGTCTTTGCTTGGAGATGCTGCAATGGTCCTAAGTATGAAAAATGGTTATAATTCACTTTTTCAGTGCCACTGTAACTTTGAATGGTCACTAAATGAATTGTTGTATGTCAAGGACTACCTGTATGATGTTTCTGTGCTTATTAATTAAAATCAAGAAAGACAAAGATCATAAGAAGGAACTAATAAAGAATTTCAGAGAGCTATTAGAAGAAACAAGAAGCAGTATTATGAGGCTGAAGTTGAAAATAGCAATGGAAAAACAAAGAAAGGTTTAAAAAATATGTGAAGATGATTTTAATCTTGAATTGATATGCTATTTAATTAGCACTCTGGTCATTATTGCAAGGTACAGGAATTAATAGAATACCTATAGAAACATGGCTAGCAAAAGAAGAATCAGTGAGATTTTAATCAAAGTATGTCAGTAAATGTGGAAAATGAAACAGTGGCCATCAAAATGCAATATATCAATCTACATGCTGGTACCAAAGAAAGAAGACTTAAGAGTGTTCCAAGTATTGCACAACGGCCTTAATATTACATGCTGGCAAAATATTTGCTTAGAATCATCCAATGGAGGTTAGAATCCACAAAGAAAGGGGGGAATGTCAGATGTTTTTAGAAAAAAGTAGAGGAACAAGATTTATTAGTGCTGATGCACACTGGATAATTGAGAAACCAAAGAAGTCATTAAATGCTTCATTGACTGTAGAAACGGCTTAGAATGTGCTTAGGAAAATGGAACCCCAGAACATCTCATTGATCACTTGTGAAGCCTATGCACAGGACAGGATGCCACAATCTGGGTGGAACACGGCCATGGACTGAGAAAAGGCTGTCTGCTCTCTCATTCATTCAACTGTATGCTGAATTATTATATTGGAAGAAGAAAGGAGTATTTTAAACTGGAGGAAGAAGCAATAAAACCCATGCTATGCTGTTGATGTTGTTTTGATATCTGTAAACAATTTGCAAAGTCTACCAATCAAAGTCAACAAGCAAGTGAAAAACAAAGGACCAATCTAATGGACCAATCTAATCTAATGACAGCGGATCTAATAACCTTTGAATTGACAATAAGGCAGTAGATAACTTTTGCTTTTATGATTATCACTGAGAGCCAGTTTGGTGTAGTGTTTAAGGCATCAGACTAAAAACTGGGAGACCCGTGGGTTCTAATCCTGCCTTAGACACAAAGTCAGCTGGGTGATCTTGGGCCGGTCCCTCTCTCTCAGCCCTAGGAAGGAGGCAATGGCAAATCAGTTCGGAAAAACCTCGCCTAGAAAACTGCAGGGACTTGTCTGTTGCTCTGAGAATCAGACACGATTGAGCAGAAGAAAAGAAAAGTGCTAAAGGAACTGGCAGTTAAGAAATACACTGCAGACTAGCATATGCAAGGGCAGTAATAAAAGCCTTTGGAAAATATGTTCAGAGGTCATTATATGTCTATACCTGCAAAAATCAGAATTATATAGGTAATTGTTTTCCTGACGCACTATGGAAGCAGAACCTGGACTTTGAAAAAGCAGGATAGGAAGAGTATTAGTGCCTTTAAACTATGGTGTTGGAGAAGATTCTTTTGTATATTATGTATAGCTATCAAAACAAACGTTATAGCTATCAAAAAACAAATGAATCAAGTGTTCTTACTTGAGGCATGCAAAGTATCATATTTTGGACACATATTGTATGAAGCTCCAGCTTTTTTGAGGCTAGTAATGCTGAGAAAGTTGGAAAGAAAGAGAAGAAGAGACCCACGATATGGTAGATGGACTTGATTAAAGTGTTCACTAGAAGACCTAAAGAGCCAGGTTGATGTCATATCATCTTACATAAAGTAATCATCCCTTACTAGTATGAGATGATTATTCCAGTGTGGGTTGGAGATCATAAAAGATGTAATCCATGTTATCAGCATCAAACTGGGGGACTGGGAGTTTATTGTATAATGCCCAAATTGAAACTGGAGACAGTCTCTGATTGTATAGTTCTTTCAATATTATTTCAATAAAATAATTGCTTCTATTTTGGTAAAAGGTATATGATAAAAATGCCTTTGATCCTATGAAAAATAAACATCTTAATAAACTCACAGAAGACATTGAGATTTTGAACACTGACATGATAGTAGTGTTCCAATATTTGAGGGCTGCTACAAAGAAGAGGGAGTCAACCTGTTTTCCAAAGCACCTGAAGGCAGGACAAGAAGCAATGAATGGAAACAAATAAAGTGTCAGGGTTCCGAATAGCATCTGGAATTAAATCAGAGTCCGAGGCAAAGGATTCCTCTAAGTTCCAATTTATTAACAGAGCCATGTCAGCACGGCTGGGAGAAATCCCGAATCTGAAGCCTTCGGGGTTTCTCCACCCAGTTGAAAGTTCAAGCCTTTGTCCCCACACCCCCAAGTTCATCACATGAACCAATCTTCATTGCTTCATCCTCTGGTGCTTGGTTGGAACTCCACCTTCTTCTGTTCAGGTGCAGGACAAAGGATGACCTTGACAATCTAGAAGGAATTTGTTGTGGCTACATGCAGACATCCCTCATGCAACTGCCCCTCCCAAATTCCCACAGCAAAGAATACATTTTAAACTAATACAAGGTGTGGCAGGCCAAAGATCCAAAGAAAGTGGCTTCGGCCTCA
>QLTV01001691.1:338698-354817 GCA_003457575.1 Thermophis baileyi | reverse complement strand
CTCTAAGTTCCAATTTATTAACAGAGCCATGTCAGCACGGCTGGGAGAAATCCCGAATCTGAAGCCTTCGGGGTTTCTCCACCCAGTTGAAAGTTCAAGCCTTTGTCCCCACACCCCCAAGTTCATCACATGAACCAATCTTCATTGCTTCATCCTCTGGTGCTTGGTTGGAACTCCACCTTCTTCTGTTCAGGTGCAGGACAAAGGATGACCTTGACAATCTAGAAGGAATTTGTTGTGGCTACATGCAGACATCCCTCATGCAACTGCCCCTTCCAAATTCCCACAGCAAGGAATACATTTTAAACTAATATAAAGTNGACTCCACACCCCCAAGTTCATCACATGAACCAATCTTCATCTGGTAGCTTGGTAGGAACTCCACCTTCTTCTGTTCAGGTGCAGGACAAAGGATGACCTTGACAATCTAGAAGGAATTTGTTGTGGCTACATGCAGACATCCCTCATGCAACTGCCCCTTCCAAATTCCCACAGCAAGGAATACATTTTAAACTAATATAAAGTGTGGCAGGCCAAAGATCTAAAGAAAATGGCTTCGGCCTGACATAAAGAACAAAAGCAACCTAGAACTAAGGAGAATTTTCCTGACAGTTAGAACAATTAATCAGTGGAACAACTTGCCTCCAGAAGTTGTGGATGCACCATCACTGGATGTTTTTATTTATTTTAATTTTATTTGTTTTAGAAAATTTATGTAGCCACCTACTCACAGCAACTCTAGGCATCTTACAAACAGTAAAAACACGAAATAGGAATAAATAAATAAATAAATAACAATATCCCCCGCTTAAGCCATTTGTCCAGAATAGTATAGGGCAGTGGTTCTCAACCTTTCTAATGGCGCGTCCCCTCCCCGCCCCCTCCCCGCGCAGGATGAGGTGACAAAGGGGGGCGTGGCACCAGGGGCGAAATGCTCCCAGTTCGGGCTTGCCTGTGGTCGCCGGACAGCTGATAGCGTCGGAAGCGGGAGACTTCGCCTGGACGCCGCCACTTGGGTTCTTTTACCCTCTGCGCATGCGCAAAGCGTTCTGCGCATGCGCAGAGGGTAAAAGAACCCAAATGGCGGCGTCCGGGCAGGTGGGTGAAGTCTCCCGCTTGTGTCGCTACCGGCTATCCGGCGACCCGCAGGCATGGCCGAACCGGGAGCATTTCACCCCTGCTGACGGTGGCACCAAGATGGCGGGCTAACGCACGCGGCGACCCCTGTGAAATGGTCGTTTGACCCCCAAAGGGGTCGCGACCCACAGGTTGAGAACCGCTGGTATAGGGTCTTCCTGCCTGTTCAGGGTGTTGGACTAGAAGACTCCAAGGTCCCTTCCAACTCTGTTATTTTGTTATTCTGAAGTTTAGTGAACAAATTATACTCTGGTAGTTGTGGGTTGTTGTTGTTTTTTTAAAGCATGAAGATATTTACTTATAAACCAGCATCCTTCAAGCTGGTGTCCTTCAAATATTGGGTGGTGCCCTCCAGGTGTCCCAATTTAATAGCCATCTGTGAGGAACATAGTTCTAACATTTTTGGAAGGTAACAAAAAGCTGCTTCCATTGCAAACTCATTTTAAATTTACAACAGCTGACCCAATCTGTTCCTCGATTCTTTTTCCTCTTTCAGAGGTAGTTGAGTTTTTGCTGGTGGACAAATAACCCCAGTGCACCCATCTAGTACTCCAATAGGTCTTTTCAAGATAACACATTTTTGAAGGGAAGGCACAGACAGATAATAGCACATTGTGTGACATTCCTGGGATCTCAGTTCAGTATATTTGAATGCCCCAGGCTCTGGCTTCAATTTTGCGGGCTCTATTTCTACAACTAATACAGTCTTTGCAGGAAATGACTTCTTTGGTGCTTAACCTCAGGCTGTTATTTTTGCATTTTGAAATGGAAAAATCAATGATTTCAAACTATCTACCGCTGGAGGAATTTTGTTGTCTATAGGAATATTGGGAAAATGTAGGATAAGTATTTGTACATTGCTAAAAATATAGTTCACCAAAACAGGATGACAAAAGAGGATACAGACTGTCATAAAATAAACACAATTAAGTGTGTACAAATATAATTAGCAGAAAGATTAATTGGAAATAGAGTATATCTCAACATTGTAACTATGTCAGACTGTCTTTTAGAAGTACCGGTAATTCTAAAGAATATTTGACATTTGCTGAAATAAATTTTTGGACAGTGGAAAATATAGATTATTTCCTTACCTGGAAATACCTAGGAATAGTTTTCATTTGCTATCAAGAACCAAATCATGAGCTACTTAAGAAAGTGATGCATAAGAATGGTCATACTGTATATTTCACTAATCTCTTATATCTAGATTAATTCCATACTTTCATACAAAATTCCATAGGAAATTTACCCACCCATGTATCTTCCATTCAACTCCTTAAAAACCTTGGATTTTAAATTTCTCATTAAACAAAGAGCTTTGCTCTTTGGAAAGTAATTTAGCATTCTCCCTGGATGTTCTATATGAGCTCAGTGAAATTTTTAGACTCAGGAGAACAAAGAAGGACTGGAAAGAGTGAGTGCTAAGCCTTGGTATCCTATCTGAGTATAATATCAACACATTTAAAAGGAAAGGAACCTTGTTTTCTGGCTTTACACCTAGCATTCCTAATGTTCTCAGTTTAAATTATCAGATTATACTCTTGTTTTCTTAAGTGACGTAGACTCCTGTACATTACCAGGGACACTGATGGACTGAATGTAATAATACGTTGTAAACAAGCTGTATACAGCTTGCCCTGTCAAAATTCAGTCTTGCTATGCCGACTTAATGGATGTTTCTTGGTGTCATCACTTTCTTTTATAATCACTTGATTCTGAAGATCTCTTAATAAATGAACAATGGGCGGTAGGGTCTACTTGCCTTGGTGAAAAGGCCATAACTGAGGGTTAGAGGGCAATCTTTGCCTGCAGAAAGCCTCAGTTTGAATTTCTAGCATCTCTAATAGTACTAAGTGCTCTGTGAATTGTAGGAGATTTGCTGCCAGTATATACTCCCTTGACATACTGTTGTTAGATGGACTGATTTTCTGCTGTATTTTCTAGCTGAGGGAAGAACTGAATATAAAGTTTGTTGAAAGCAAGAATCTAAGAGACACACTGCTTATTAGCTTATGCATGTGTTTTTTTTAATGAGCATATATATAAGTTTGCTATTTTTATTTGGAAAGAAAACAGGCTGCCAGACCTGGTATCAAACATACTACCAATCCAAATTGATGTTCCCGTGTTGTTTTAATGTTTAAAATCAACTCTTAGTTTTAAAAACATAGACTCACAGCGCTGGAAGGGACCTTGGAGGTCTTCTAGTCCAGGGGTCTCCAACCTTGGCAACTTTAAGCTTTGCTGGCTGGGGAATTCTGGGAGTTGAAGTCCGCCAGGCTTAAAGTTGCTAAGGTTGGAGACCCCTGTTCTAGTCCAACCCACTGCCCAAGACAGGAGTCCTTATACCATCCTGGACAAATGGTTGTCTAAGCTTTTCTTGAAAACCTCCAGCGATTGAGCAAACACAACTCTGGAAGACAAGCTGTTCCACTGATTAATTATTCCTACTGCCAGGAAATTCCTCCTCAGTTCCAGGTTGAATCTCCCTCTAACGAGTTCCCACCCATTGCTTCTTGTCCTGCCCTCAAGTGCAATGGAGAATAAATAGACCCCCTCTTCCTTGTGATTGCCCTTCAAATACTGGAAGACTGCTATCATGTCTCCCCTGAGCCTTCTCTTCATCAGGCTAAATATACCTAGTCCAGCCTAATGAAGAGAAGGCTCAGGGCAGACATGATAGCAGTCTTCCAATACTTCTTGTGATTTGCCTTCATAGCTATACTGCACAAATACAGATAGTCCTTGACCTACAACCACAATTTTTGAGCCCAAAAATTCTGTTACTAAGCAAGACAGTTGTTAAGTGAGTTTTGCCCCATTCGTGGCACAGTTGTTAAGTGAATCTCTGCAGTTAAGGTAGTAATGCAGTTATTAAGTGAATCTGGCTTCCCCATTGACTTTGCTTGTCAGAAGGTTGCAGAAGGTGATCACATGACCCCAGAACCGTCATAAACCTGACTCAGTTGCCAAGCATCTAAATTTAGATCACATGGCCATGGAGATGCTGCAATGGTCATAAGTGTGAAAAATAGTCATAAGTCACTTTTTTCAGTGCCATTGTAACTTTGGACGGTCACTAAATGAACTGTTGTAATTCAAGGACTACCTGCATCACCGTTAGAATACATAGCATGTCAGAGATTTTTGATAGAAAAATGTAATAGCCCTGCAAATTTGAGACTCAAATGCAGCTGCTTTTGCTTTGCAAACAATACTGAGATTATTTAATGCATTATTTAATATTAAATAAGTTTTATTAAATATAGCTTAACCCTAAGGTTTTGAGATTTACTTTTTTCAACTATTTTTCATTACTGAACTGTGTATAAATAGTGCAAGAATTGATAGATGCAATCATTTTAATTTCAACATTTTAATAGTTTTTTAAAAACATATTTTTGGTACAAGCACATCATCAAAGGAGACCGAGGAAAAGACAGAAAATGCACCACTGTCTCTTGACAACCTTTGTAATAGAGGACTGTCCTTTGTTATATAACATATCTGGTCACTTTAAAACAACATTAAAATTTATCTCGTCTGTCTTCATTCTTCTGGAATGATAAAGTAGTCATCTTTTTTTAAAGGGGCACATTCTTAGTTATAGGATATGTCTTTTACTGTTTGAGATTTTAAATCCTAACCCTAAAAAGTGCTGGGAAAGATGCAAGGGAGGATAGGTGGATGACCCAGAGCTAAGTGGATAGGCTCAATTGTAACGGTGATGGGTGCATTGGGAGGACCCTTGAAAGTTGAGATAGATCTTTCTGGAGAAAATGTATCCAGGTGGTCACTATGAATAAACACCATCTTGATATCACATAAGGAGTCCTGGTGGTGCAGTGGTTAGAATGCAGTATTACAGGCAAACTCTGCCCGTAGCCTAGAGTTCAATCCTGCCGGGGCTCAAAGTTGACTCAGCCTTACATCTTTCTGAAATCGGTAAAATGAGGACCCAGATTGTTGGAAGCAATACGCAAATAATGCTGATCTTATAAACTGTCCAGATAATGCTGTAAAACACTAAGGGGCGGATGTGAGTCTAAATGCTATTGCTATAATTTATCAACCCTGTGAAAAAGTTTTCCCCTAAAATCAAACACAGACCATCTCCTCCATCAAGGATAAAATATATCCAGCAGCACTGATTCTCCTCTGTAGTTTCTTACCACAAAATGCTTATGGAACGTTTCTCTTCACTTTAAAGAAATACGAAATCGTCCCTAAGGCAAATTTTGGACAAAAAGTGTGATCTAATAACTCTTTCCTGTCTGTCATTCTCAGACAAATGACTTAAGAGAATTGCAGAATCAGATAAACAGGAGAAATGTCAGAACAAATAATAATGAAAGAATATGACAAATGGACTGCCAATTTTGACCAATTGCACATTGAAAAGGCTAATACAGTTTCTCATACTATTGGTCCAGAATCAAATGAAACCAAAACATTGTATTTCTGACATATAGCTAGAAACACAGCAAAAACTTCATTAAATTATATTCCTATTGTAAAGGGCAAAGGATTTATTAATCTATCCAAAAAAGGAAACATGAATGACTTCTGTGTAACATGTACTTATGGCTCTTGCTATTTTTTTGAGGAATTCATGATGTTGAAGTATAAATGTGAAATGTTAAAAGAATTTTAAATTCCACCTTAGGCTGAGAAGCTCAAAGTTTAATCCACACAGCCCAGGGTCAGGCTGAGCAGTGAGTATTTTCTGTTATGTTTTTCCTTTGTGGCATAATTTGCAATTCATAGCAAATGATCGTGTTGGTAAAGTTGTGGGCAGTGAAGCCTCATTGATTATTTGGATGGGTCTTTGGAAGGAGCTTATGCAAGGCCCAATTGCAAATGTCTTGTTTTATTGCAGCTATACATTTTTAACTTGACAGAATGTGTGCTATGGATGAAGACAGGATGAGACAATATAAACAAAGTTTACCAGCAGTCTCATAATAATGAGGGCAAGGTGACATGATGAGTGGCACACTGGCAATGATTAAATTACACATAACATATAATAATGTTAATAGCTGCACATTAGGAATGGCTGAACCATCTCTGCTGTACTGTTATAGCAAGAAAGTGCAATAGAGCAGGGCTTACCCGCAGTCTATGCGTCCTCAGGCAAAGAATTTTCAACATAATATTGTACTTTAATTGTGCATGACCTATCATTATATAGGAATTTTCCTACAATCTCCCATAAATGAAACACGTGTAGTTTAAGCATAAACCTATTGTTCAATTTTTGCCGAGTGGGTATTTAACAGAATAACAGAATTGGAAGGTACCTTAGAGGTTTTCTAGTCCAACCCCTACTTAAGCAGGAAACTTTAAAAAAGTGGTTGTCCAATCTCTTCTAAAATTTATTAGTCGCCCATCTTACCACACGGTAACTCTGGGTGACTTACAATATTAAAAGATAAAACTGTACAAAACCTAATGGTATACAGTAAATGCAATACTATAAAAATCAACCCAGCTAAAAAGATGGAGAGGGATGGAGGGACTATGATGAGAAGGGGAGGGATGGGATCAACTACCCCCAATGTGAAATCCCACTGTTGGAGCCCTAAGCCAACTGGCAGAACCAGGTCTTAGAAAAGCGAAGGAGGATTGGAGCTGACCTCACTCAGGAGGTGAGGGGGGTTTAAGATGTTCTAAAGCAGTGGTTCTCACAAAGGGGGCGTGGCACCAGGGGTGAAATGCTCCCAGTTCGGGCTTGCCTGCGGGTCGCCGAACAGCTGATAGCAACGGAAGCGGGAGACTTCGCCCGGACGCCACCATTTGGGTTCTTTTACCCTCTGCACATGCGCAAAGCGTTCTGCGCATGCGCAGAGGGTAAAAGAACCCAAATGGCGGCGTCCAGGCGGGTGGGCGAAGTCTCCCGCTTCTGTAGCTACCGGCTGTTCGGTGACCCGCAGGCACAGCCGAACCGGGAGCATTTCACCCCTGCAAGTGACGGTGGCACCAAGATGGCAGGCTAACGCGCGCGGCGACCCCTGTGAAATGGTCATTCGACCCCCAAAGGGGTCGCGACCCACAGGTTGAGAACCGCTGTTCT
Source organism: Thermophis baileyi (assembly GCA_003457575.1). NCBI lineage: Eukaryota > Metazoa > Chordata > Lepidosauria > Squamata > Dipsadidae > Thermophis > Thermophis baileyi. Next base: position 347,601 of record QLTV01001691.1, on the reverse strand, counting down.
AAAGAGCAAGTGCAATGGCAGAGAAGGATCTTCTCCTGGACCCCACTCCAGCCAGAATACCCTGGCCGATGGGGCCCACAGCATGCATCCTCTGCTGGCACGTTGGGGAACGCCAATCCCAAGGGGATGATACCCTTCAAGTAGCCTGGAGATGGTCCTTGAAGTAGCCTTATAAATATTCAATAAATAGATCTTTCAATAATATGACTCAACTTTTAAAAAAGTCCTTTATGATGATGATTATGCACCATCAAGTCATTGTAGAAACTTAGTGGCCATGTTGGTGGATTTTGTCTATGACAATCTATCCCTAACATGGTCCTTCAACTCTTTCCACAGCACACTCATTGCCACTGTAATTGAGTCCAGCCACCTTGCTTTTGGTCATCCTATTCTTTTCTTTCCTTGCCCTTTTCCCAGCATTAGAGAAGTGGTGAAATCCAAATTTTTTTACTACCGGTTCTGTGGGTGTGGCTTGGTGGGCGTGGTGTTGCTTGGTGGGCGTGGCAGGGGAAGGATACTGCAAAATCTCCATTCCCACCCCCTTCAGGGGAAGGATACTGCAAAATCCACATTGCCTCCCCACTCCTGGGGGAAGGATATTGCAAAATCTCCAGTCCCACCCCACTCTGGGGCCAGCCAGAGGTGGTATTTGCCGGTTCTCCAAACTACTCAAAATTTCCGCTACCGGTTCTCTGAACTACTCAAAATTTCCGTTACCGGTTCTCCAGAACCTGTTGGAACCTGCTGGATTTCACCCTTGCATTAGAGTCTTCTCCAGAGAACAAGGATTTCACATAAAGTGACCAAAAGAGGAACATTTGACCCTGATCATTTGTGCCTCGAATGAACACTTATTCCTTTAAGTATATGCACCATTATTGCAGGCTCAAATTATCCTAGAAAAATACATAGGCACATTAATGCCATAATATCTCTTTTGATCACAATATATTTTATCATTTTTTAAAAAAAATATCCTCCACAAAAAATATGGGAAATTGCCATTTTTGATGACATCTTGATTCTGATTGGCTTATCATCTCCTTGCAATTTAAATAATGAAAACAATTTAAACATTGTCTTATTTATTTCAAAAGAAGTGCAATTTCAAATTTAAGCAATCCATAATAAATAGAAAAAAAACTAGAGAAAAATCACAAAATACAAAACCTGCAAATAGAAATAGAACTGTGACAAAAGGAAGCAGATATAGTGCCAATAGCAATAGGTGCCTTAGGTGCAATCACTTGAACACCATTGGCATTGACAAAATCATCATCAGTCAATTGCAAAAGGCAGCAGTACTTGGAAAAGTTTACGTTCTGTGACAACTTTAACACCATCAAATAACATTTGCCTATCCCACTCAGGTCCTTTGGAAGGACTTGATAGGTGGATAAAAATGCCAAATCCAGTCTAAACATCTGGTTAACTGTGCAACCAATCATAATAATCGTAAGTATTACATGGTCAATTTCTACAAATGATCAGAGGGAAAGTGGAAATTATAGATTGTACACTCAGCTTGTGCAATAAGATTGCACAAACTGATTATAAACAACAATATAACACAGTGACCATAATGATTCACTGGAACATCCATAAGAAGTGTATGTGTCAGTAGTAAAAAATTGGTAGGAACTTATAGTTGAAAAAGTATTTGAGAATAAGCATGTTAAAATATTGTCGGATTTCTGAATACAAACTGCTGAACTCTTGGCTTGTAATACATCAACTTTAACTATGGTTGAAAAGGAGAAAGTGTGTATAATTGATGTGGCAGGAGATAGTAACTAGAAGACAAAGAATTGATGAAGATCATAAAGCATCAAGATCTGAACAGTGAAGTTGAAAGATTATGGCATGAACCAGCTGTGGTGGTTCCATCAGCACACTGGATGCTATACCAAAAAATGTCACTTAGAAAATCTGCACATTGAGAAAATTTCCATCTGCCAACTACAAAAGGTCACAGAGCTTGGATCTGCACATGTACTGTGTCAATGCATTATGACATCCTAGGTTCTCGGGAAGAACACAATGGAGATGAAGGCCAACACCAGTTAAAGAACTGCTGTTTTCACATCATTGTGTATATAATTATAATTTTCTAAATAGGCAAAAGTCCTGTGCAAGGTCTACTTTCGGCACCTTGACTACCTAGAATTTCCAGTTTTAGGTGAAACCAGTCTAATTGGCTGTAAAATAAGGTTCTGTCAATAATTATTTGATCATCTATCCACATATACAACCATTCTTACTCTTACACAGAAATATAGTAAAGGTACCCTTGTCCATTTTTGTCCTCTGTTCCAGCAGAAACGGCAGAAAAGAAAAAAGGGACAGGCTGAAGATGAGCTGGGGAAAATGGAGTGTTGACTGGAAAAGAAAAAGAAGGGGAAAGAAATGAGGCAAGAGAAGACCTAAGTAGACAACAAAAGACAAGAAAAAGAGAGAGAGAGAGAGACACCATATTTAGGTTGTCCAAAAAGAGTTAAATTCACCTGGCAGGTTGACCCTCATTAGCAACAACTTATCTTCTCTCTAATTTTCCAAGGGACCCAAACTTTGCAGTTGCCTAACCAAGAACTATTTCTACCTCTTGCTCATTCTTTATTTATCAACAGCATCTTCTGTTTTTATTATGGAATACAGTATAAAATGATTCTCTTAATTCATAGGAAATTAACTAAGGAAAAACAAAATCTATTATCAGGTAAATCCAATAAATACTGTGTTCTGCAATGGCCTGCTCCCTCAAGTTGTTTAACTGACTCCATGGGAGGGGGGGTATGAAGGTATTGATCTATCTCAATGGAGGGCAATTGACCCAATGAACTAATCTCCAGAGGGTTCAGTAGACTCCCAATCAGAGCTGGGTTCCTGCCGATTCAGACTGGTTCTTTAGAACCGGTAGCGGGAATTTCCCCCCGCTTGCCGAACCGGCAGCGATGGCCGGCTGGACACGCCCCGAACTACCGACTGTTTTTTGCTTCTGCGCATGCGCAGAAGCTGGATTTTCAGCACTGTGCATGCACACGCGCACACAAAGCGCACCCGCGCGGCATGGCCACACGGCGTGCAACATGCACGCGCCCACGTGGCGCAGGAGGAAGCGAACCGGCAGCGAGGTAAGTCAGAATCCATCCCTGGTTCCAATCATGTACTCGATTAAACTACCCCCACCAACAGCAAGATTATTGAAGAGCCAATTTGGTCTAGTGGTTAAGGCACCGGGCTAGAAAGAAAACCTTAGCCATGAAAGCCAGCTGGGATACCTTTACATCTCATACTGCCTACCTGATTAATGGGGAAGTTTGGCAATGCCAAGAATCTTTGTCAATAGACTTCTATATAAATGGTTATGAGATATGAGGCATTTCCTAGAGCAAGTGGATGGGGAGTCTGTATTCAAAATAAGACTATTTTCCAAAACATCTGAATCTCCTAGTTAGTACACAACCTTAGTGGAAATTCCCTTTTTACATGGCATCTCTTTCTTCCATATTCCTCAACATAACTTGACCAGCATTCATTGTTTTAAATCAATTAGTAGTCAACAAAGGTCTCTCACCCTATAGTCTCACTATTTAAATTGTAGGTGTAGCATTTACACATTGGATAACTTGTGATTGTTCAGATCAAAGATTTGACAATGCCCCCCAAAGACAGCAAGAATATAGGGCTTATGCTCTTGGAGCCAGAAAGCCCAACTGGGAGGGCGAAGACTGCAAGCTTACAGTGCAGGAATTTATCTACTCACCTATCTGGCTCAGGTATTTATAAGGCGGGTTTAACAATGAATGTTTCACAAGCTTATCTAGCTTTAAACCTGTGTTGTCTTAGGACTCTATGATCAATAGGTACAGGGGCATTTTTTTTTTCAGAATCAGCACCCACATTTTTCTCTGCTAGCCTTGTTTTCTGATTGCTTATTTGTACCCTATGACAATCATTAAGTGTTCTACCTGATTCTTGATGAATGTATCTTGTCTTTTTATGTACACTGAGAGCACATACACCAAAGACAAATTCCTTGTGTGTCCAATCACACTTGGCCAATAAAGAATTCTATTCTATTCTATTCTATTCTATTCTATTCTATTCTATTCTATTCTATTCTATTCTATTCTATTCTATTCTATTCTATTCTATTCCAGAGACAGTCTATCCATGGTCAGACTGGAGAAGGTGAGAGCAGATATTTTTCTTCCACACTCTTAATGCTAAAACCAATGCAACCCAACAAGACAGACACAGACTTCAGAGGATAATTAGAACTGCAGAAAAAAACATTACTACCAACCTGCCTTCCATTGAGGACCTGTATACTGCATGAGTCAAAAAGAGGGCTGTGAAAATATTTACAGATCCCTCATATCCTGGACACAAACTGTTTCAACTCCTACCCTCAAACCGACGCTATAGAGCACTGCACACCAGAACAACTAGATATAACAGTTTTTCCCCAAACGCCATCACTCTGCTAAACAAATAATTCCCTCAACACTGTCAAACTATTCACTGTCTGCATTACTATTAATCTTCTCATCGTTCCTATCACCCATCTTCTCCCACTTATGACTGTATGACTGTAACTTGTTGCTTGTATCCTTACGATTTATATTGTTTCCTAGTATGATTTGATTGCTTATTTGTACCCTATGACTATCATTAAGTTTTGTACCTTTTGATTCTTGACGAATGTATCTTTTCTTTTTATGTACACTGAGACCATATGCACCAAAGACAAATTCCTTGTGTGTCCAATCACACTTGGCCAATAAAGAATTCTAATCTAATCTAATCTATATCAATGAGGTTTAATGTTGTGTTTAGAATCAGAAAGTTAAAAGGACCACCAACATCAACAGGTAATTATTTATTTAATTTATATCCAGCCTTTATTATTTTTACAAATAGCTCAATGTATGCAATACATCTTCCTCCTTCTATTTTCCCTACAATAACAACCCTGAGATGTGAGTTAGGCTGAGAGAGAGTGACTGGCCCAAGGTCACCCAGATGGCTTTCATGGCTAAGCGGGACTTGGACTCACGTTTTCCCAATTTCTAGCCTGGTGCCCTAACCAGTAGATCAAATTGGCTCTCTTAATTTATATTTATATTTCATTTGGTATTTTGTATAGTGTTTCTTCTGGGACCAAAATCTTTTCATAGTTTATCTCTTGTAGGAAGACCACCAACATATCACTCTTTGTGTCCACTTATTGTCAGGTAAACATGTAATGCACCTGCCAATTTATATTTCTGTTTTAATCTTATTTTTAATGACATCTTTGAAGCTGGACTGTTGTTGAATTTCTGATTTGATAACTGAGCGAGATCATTAGCATTCATTTTCCTACTGCATGCTACATGACTCAGATTTTCTGCATCTGATTTCTGTAAGTGCCATACTTCACATCCATAAATCATAGCTAGAATGACTATGGTGTTCTCTGCAGGAATACAAGTCAAAACATCCCTATGCATAACAGTCCAATGTTTGCTTCTACACAGCCAATAAATGGAATCCCACTAGGTCTTGTGGTAATCACACTTTCTCTTACTTTGAGGATGTTTGATCACAATATTCAGTCAGAATTTGTCTTCCTAGAACTTTGTTATTTTGTGTTCTGCCATCTGAGAGAAAGATCTTCTCTATCTGTGTGAATCCTTCTAAGTATGTCACATCCAGTCTTCGTATCTCAAGACCAAATGTATTCAGATCCTTCAATGTACTTAGTCTCCATGAAGTCCCCTTCATGGCTCCTCTCAGACCCTACTGTATATATTGCCTTAATACAACTTAAGCGGGGTGCCTAAAAGTGGAAGTGATATTGGGTGCAAAAATTGGTTGAGGCAACCCAAAAGTGAATTTGCCTTTTTTTTGGTAGCCATCTCATGCACAGGACTCACATGTAGTTTATAATGAACTATAATTCCAATGTCTGTCTCACAAGTACTGTTAAGCCACATATTCCCCAGTTTACACCAGTACATTGCAGGGGTGGGTTCTAACGTACCTCACCGCCGGTTTGTTTCCTCCTGTGCCGTGTGGGGGCACCCACGTTACGCACCGCCCGCCCGTGCGTGCATGCAGTGCCAAAAACCCAGCTTCTGCGCATGCGCAGAAGCAAAAAACAGCTTCTGCACATACGCAGAAGCCAAAAACAAAATGGCTCTGCCTATGGTGCTGCTGAGAAAGCTGGTTTGTGGGTGTGGCCAGCCGGCCATCGCTCCCGGTTTGGCAAGCAGGGGGGGAATTCCCGCTACCGGTTCTATAGATCCGAACCAGAAGCAACCCACCTCTGGTACATTGGCATTCTGTTTCCTATGTGAAAAACCTCAGCCTTTTTATGCATTCATTGTATTATTTTTCAGTCCCTTTGTGGTATAAAAATCTGTTTCCAATCTACCCTTTGATAGGTTCAAATACATCAGTTTGGGGATGAATAGAGATGCCTTTCAAAGCAATCTTTCCCAGATTGATATCCTACAATTCCCGGTACCGCCAGATTTTGACTGATTGAATGAAGGGGATGGTAGACTAACTTTTTAGAAGATACCAGGTCACTGAAGATTTCTTTCAGTTTTGTACAAATGACTTTAGAACATTTTCCCATATGTCCATAGCCTTATCTTACAGCACAGAAATAATCTTCAAAAGCCATCACTTGTGGAGATGAAATAGGTAAAAATGAATGAATGAATGAATGAAATCCCCATTCCTGTGATCTAAGATATTTTGTTCTGCCAACAACTTAAACGAGGCACCTTAAATATCCTACTTCTGAATAGGCATAAATGTGAATTGAGTTGTAAGATAATGAATGTGTTTACCGTAGACAGATCATATGATGATTTACAAAACAGGGCAGGTCCCAACCACGAGGATATTCCACTCTAAATTTCAGGGGCAAAACTCAGTTATTGGAGGAAAGACAGGTGTAATAGCCTGGGAAAAATCTGTGTTACATACCTGGGCTGTTAGATAGGGGGCGCACCAAGAAGAGGCAGGAATACTTCAGCACCTTTTATTCCCTAGCCGCTAAGTAAAAAACTGCCGGCAGGCTGCCGGGGCTCCCTATTTAAGGAGCTCCAGCAGACTAGCCGGTTACTGACAGTGGTTTATTTTTCCCACTGCTAGAGTGTCCAATCAGCGGCGGTTATGCAAATCCGTGCTACGTACGTCCGTACGCAACACCCCTACCCTCCTAGATCGAGGCTTGTCCAATCGGTGATGCACAAAAGTCACGTAATCACGCAGATAGGTGGGGCATTTAATGTTTCTACTGGACCTGCGCAGCTCAGTCGTTCCGGTGGCAGCGGCCTGTGCAGTCAGGCCTGCTGTCTCTCCTGGATTTTATAATGGAACCTCCTGGAACTCTCTGCTTGGCGTGGCAGTCTCCGGCCTGGTACCTCCGTCCTCCGTTCCTGGATTACTTCATGGGACGGCGCCTTCAGATAAGTTTCCGCGCTCCTCCCTCGGGCTTGAGAGTAGGGTGTCCTGGATTCCTCTAGTCAGGGCTGGTTCGCCGGTGGCAGTTTCCCTGCCGGTTGGTTTGTATGCTCCACGGGGCATACTCGGGTTTGTCCAGGGTCTGTTTGGAGTTCCTGGCTGTCTGGTTGTCTCACCCAGGAGTCTCCCAGGCTACTTCGGAGTTGATCGATGTGTCTTCTCCACACTCTGCCGTCGTCCAGTTCCACCTTGTATGATTTGGGTCCTGTGACGGCCACTATCCTAGCTCTCACCCAGGTCGGGTACCCAGCATAGTTGTGGGCAAAAACCAGATCGTCTGTTTTGAATGATCTGGTCTGCCTGGCTGAGTCCAGGGGGGTCTCGGGGTGATAGTTAGGGTGCAATCTATCTAGTCGGGACCTTAATTTCCATCCCATTAATAGCTCGGCTGGGCTTCTGTGTGTGGTTGCGCTGGGTGTGATATGCTGCGCTAGTAAAAACTGGTCAATCTTTTCTTGCAAGTTCACTGGTCCCGTTCTGGTGAGCGTTTCCTTGGTCAGTCTCACCATACGTTCTGCTTGCCCATTGCTCGGCGGGCTGAATGATGCCACCAGAGCATGCCTGCTCTGCCAGGAAGGATTCCATGGTCTTTGCTGACAGCTGTGGCCCGTTGTCCGAGACTAGGACGTCGGGTAGGCCATGGATTGCGAATATTTTCCGCAACGCTTGAATAGTTGCCTCTGTGGTTATGGTTGACATGGTGACTACTTCCAGCCATTTGGAATAGGCGTCCACCACAATCAGGAAGGTCTGTCCCCCCATAGGTCTGGCAAAGTCTATATGTATTCTTGACCAGGGTCCCTTGGGTACTTCCCATTCCTGTATGGGTGCACGAGGCAGGGCTGGTCTCGTCTCCTGGCATGGAGTGTAGGTAGCCACCCATTCCGTAATGTCTCAGTCCAAAGTTGGCCACCAAATATAGCTGCAGGCCAACGCTTTCATGCACACGATTCCCAGATGCCCCACATGTAATTTTTCGAGGACTTGTTTCCTCAATTCCTGGGGTACAACGACTCTCTCCCTCCATAGTAGGCACCCCTTAAGGGTTGACAATTCTAGTTGTTTATTATAAAAGCTTGTAAACTCGTCCCCCGGCTTTTCTTGCGTCCACCCCCTCAACACCCAATTCAAAACCTTGGACAACACCCTGTCTTTTTTGGTGTATTCTGCAATCTCGTTGGATGCGACTGGGCTGGCCGTGCCAATGTCTATTAACAGTACTTATGCTACGGGGGCTGGGTCTTCCACAAATTCAGGCATCGGGCATCTGCTGAGGGCGTCTGTGTGGCCGATGCTTTTGCCTGGGCGGTGCACTAGTTTGTAGTCATATCCTGTTAGAAAAATGGACCACCTTGTCATTGAAAGAGCTGAGGTGG
>QLTV01001691.1:322201-338456 GCA_003457575.1 Thermophis baileyi | reverse complement strand
TTTTTGTAAATTTGGCTGTAGTTTCTCTCCGCTGGGGACAATGTCTTAGAGTAGTAGGCAATGGGTGCCTCTGAGCCATTTGGTAACCGATGGCTGAGGACGGCCCCAACTCCGAATGGGAACGTGTCACAGGTCAATATTAAGAGAAGAGTCTCAGTATACTGGATGAGGACACTGTCAGATGAGAGTAGTTCTTTGACCGTGGCGAATGCGTTGTCCTCCTTCCGTCCCCAGATCCACGTGGTCGTCTTCCCTAGTAGTCTGTGGAGCGGCTCAGCAACGGTTGCCTTCTGTTTTAAGAAACTGCTATAAAAGTTCAATAGTCCCAAGAAGGCTTGCAGTTCCGTTTTATTCCTTGGGGTTGGGGCTTCTTTTATAGCTTTTACTTTGCTTTCCGTGGAATGGATGCCTGATTTGTCAATTAAATAGCCTAGGAACTCGACTTGTTTTACGCCGATTTTACATTTTTCCTTTTTTCCTTTGAGTCCCTTCTTTTGGAATCTTCCCAATGTTTCCTTTAATCGGTCTATGAGTTGTTCCTTTGATTCTCCGGATATAAGGACATTATCAAAGTATGGGACTACTCCGGGAATGCCCTGCAGTAGGCGCTCCATCATACTTTGGAATAGCCCTGGGGTGACACTTACTCCAAATTGCAGCCATTTTCATTTGAAAGCCCCTCTATGCGTCACAATCGTTTGGGCCTCTGCAGTGGCGGCATCCACTGGCAATTGTTGGTAGGCCTGGGCCAAGTCCAATTTGACGAATACCTTGCCATTCCCCAGTGAATGTAAGAGATGTTGCACTATGGGCACCGGATATGCACTTTGTTGCAAGGCTTTATTTAAAGTGCATTTATAATCCGCGCAGACGCAGATGGATCCATCTGTCTTAATTGGGGTGACTATTTGGGTCTCCCACGTGGCGTGATCAATCGGCTCCAGGACCCCTTGGGCAATAAGCGTATCTAATTGCTCATCTACCTTGGGCCGTAGAGCAAACGGAACCCTCTGGGGTTTGAGCCTGATCGGGGTAACACTAGGGTCTAGGTTAAACGATATACAGTAGGTTTCCCTGTATATTTACCTAGACTCCGGTCGAACACGTCCCCAAATTGTGCCAGCAGCTTGTCTAGCTCATTTCTCCTGGTTTGGTTTATGCCGGTGATGCCAAGTCCCAATGGTTTGAACCACTCTATGCCCAGCAAGGTGGGCCAGTCGCTTGCGATGACGGTCAGTGGAAGTCGGCCGCAGAAATCTTTAAATTGAACCCTTACTTCAGCTCGCCCCAACACGGGAATGTTGTTTCCCTGGAAATCATTCAACTTGATATTCTGTGGCTTGAGTTGCCTTCTGGATATTGTTGGATTGATGCTTTGGAGCATTCGCCAGGACACTGGTAAAGAACGACCTGGTGTCCAGCTCCATTTCACATGGGGTTCCTTCGATGGGAATCGTCACATGGTATTTGTCCCCCTCGCATGCAACCGAGTGGCCCACGGTGGTTTGGTTTATCCCCCGGTTGTCTGGATAGTGGTCCTCCCGGTGTTTGTTCTGTTGGAATCCGGGTCTCGCTTGCCCGTGCCTCCCTGGTCCCGATGGCAGTTTGGGTTGGTAGGGGGTCAGCTGTGTGGCTCTACAGGCCTCGGCTATGTGGCCTTGTCTTGGCACCAGCGGCAGATGGCTTCTTTAAATCAGCAAGCTGCTCTAGCATGGAGCCCCATGCACCCGGAACAACACGGTTGCTTAAAGTCACTGCCCCTTTGGCTTACCCATTTGTCCGGATATACTCGGTCGACAGCTTCTTCTTCTTCTTCCCCCTCATCCTCGTTGTCAGGAACCTCGGTGGTCCAGTCGGGCTCTCGGTGGGCGTGATGGACTCCACTGGTCTTCCTGATGTCTGCGGCGGAGTTATCTGAGGATTCGGCGGCCCTCGCTTCTTTGACCGCGTCCTTAAAAGTCACCCCTCTCCGCACCAAGTTTCTTTTGGAGGGTTAGGTCCTTCATGCCCAGTATGACTCGATCTCGCATCATTTCTTCAGGATTGACGAACTCGCACTTTGTCGCGATCTCCCTCAGCTTTGCCACAAAATCATTTATGGTCTCCCCCTCTCGTTGGCGCCAATGATAGAACTCATTCCGGCTCACCATGGGGGTTGCCGTTGGGGCATAATGATCTTTGAGGGTATTTTGTAGAGTTGTCCATGAGATTGCTTCTATATCAGCGGGTGCGACAAGGGTCTGTGCCATCTTGTAGATCTTTGTCCCGCAGTATGTGAGGAAGGGGGCTCTCTTGCGGTTGTCCGGTAGGTCCTGGTAATTGTTGGCTTCCAGGAACATCCTGAACCGACTCATGTAAGTGTGCCATTCTTCTGCTTGCGGGTTGAATAATGCTGGTGCGGGGGAGGTTTGAGTAGCCATCCTCAGGTTGGCTGGAGCAGGGTCGTGCCTTGCTGTAAAGATGGCCGCGGATGCCACGAGGTGATGGTCAGTTCCTTTGCCCCTTCTTGTCCTCTTCAGGATCCCACCCTCGTCGCCAGTATTAGATAGGGGGTGCAGCAAGAAGAGGCAGGATGCAGGAATATTTCAGCACCTTTTATTCCCTAGCCGCTAAGTACGAACTGCCGGCAGGCTGCCGGGGCTCCCTATTTAAGGAGCTCGGGCAGAGTAGCCGGCCACTGACAGTGGTTTATTTTTCCCGCCGCTAGATCATCCAATTAGCGGCCGTTATGCAAATCCGTGCTACGTCCATCTGTACATAACATGGGCTAAGTTGCAGGAGTAGATGAGATGACAATCAGGCAAATTCATAGCATATTTTAGGCATATTTATTCAGAAGCAAGTTCAATTGTCTCAGTGTCCTAATTCCATTCAGCCATGACTGGAGTATCCATACCTGCCTGCTATAAAGAATTGTTCTATCAGTCTGGAAGGAATTCGCGACTCCAGAATTCCAGTCACACATGTAGTTCTAAGAAATGGCAGATGTTAGAAGTTGTAGACTAGAGTAGGCTGTATAACTTTAAACTTTGCAGTTGGGAAATAGCAATCTTGAACGCCCTTCAACATGTAAAATAAAACAAAACAAACTATTTCTAAAAGCAAAAGCCCTAACAGAAAAAACAGCAGCCTAACTCACTAATTTCTGTTTCTTTTCTAAGATATTTTTTATATAGGGTAGCGTTCAACATGCAGATAGTGCTTTAGAATAACAAAAGTCTTCATTCCAAGAATTTTTGTAGGCAAGGACTTAATACATTAGAAATAAATTATATTTCCTATGATTCAAGTGTTGTTTAATATGATGTTAGATGAAAGGAGAAAAATAGTATGCAGCAAAGAAAATGATTCAGCCTTGGAGTAAAACAAAACAGTAATAAAAAGTTATGCTAACGTGTGTGTGTGTGTTTGTGTGTGCGTGTGTCCATCATCATATTCCCCTTTTGGCATATTGTATGCAACATTATGCAAAGCAGAGAAAAGGAATAAGGAAAACTAAGGTTGTGTGTGTGTGTGTGTGTGTGAGAGAGAGAGGGAGAGGGAGAGGGAGAGGGGGAGAGAGAGAGAGAGAGAGAGAGAGAGAGAGAGAGAGAGAGAGAGAGAGAGAGAGAGAGAGAGAGAGAGAGAGAGAGAGAAATAGTTATACTTAGTTTATACCAACCTCATTTCTCAAACTGATAGCCTCCACTATCCCACAGTACTTGCAGTATCATTGTAACATTGGTAAAATGGCTCTCACCTGCAAAAATATGAGCCATTAAATTTTACACTATCTGAAAGTCCTGTATAGTTTTCAGGAACAGCCCAGAGAACTGTGCATCAAATAGTTAAGTTTTAAAGGCCCTTCCTTACATTATGGAATGTCTTCCCTGTAAATCAGATTTGCCCCAACCTTGTTAGCATTCCCAAACCAAGTTAAAATTTTCTTGGAGGCTTAACAAGTTGAAAAACATATTAGCTAGTTTTAGATTTTTTGTTGAATTTTTATTGATTACTGATTATTCTTTTATTATACTGCTAATAGTCACATGATGGTAGTGATGTAAAAATTCAATTAAAAATTTCCAGTTTGCAAATTCAGACCAGTTTTCTTCAGTCCTATTACATCCTTCCCTTTTTTCTTCAATTCACAAAGTTCAGCCTGTCTATTTTTCCTTCTTTTCTTCAGTTTAATTTAATCTGTGCTTGTCATCATTTATACTTCTTGTTATCTCCAGGCCAGTCTTCACTATACTATGGTCATCATCAGGTAGACCCAAATACCAACTTCTGCTACTCACTGTGGCTTTGGTCAGCAACCCTTGCACGTTTTCTAAAGTGACAGGGACAGTGCAGCCTATATTATCACCCTTGGTTGTCACCATGCTGTCATTTTTGTCAGATGCTGACTAGTATGCCACAAACTCAAAGTTCATGTTTATCCCGAGCAATATTCTATACCAGCTAAGATTACTAGAGACCACCTTTCAAGCCATCATAAATTACATAACTACCCACCAAGAGTGTACACAGTGTATGGGCATAGCCTGAGGACACAAGCATGTAATGTACAATGTGCTTAATTTACTTGCACATTGCATACTTGCATATTTCTAACCATAGGCATTATTATAAAGTTTCTAAGGAAGCCTAGAGCCAGGTTCAACAAGTAACTAAAAGAAAGCAAACTTTTTTATTACCATTCATAGATTACTGAGATAGTAAACTGTGTTATGACAATGGCTCATAACTGCCCTTTTGTTGCTTCAGCTATCTGGAGAAAATAAGATTGTACAATGCAAACTTGAAAAAGAGGAATAGGCAGTGAAGAAGCAATTAATTAGGCAAAAGCAGGAAAGCTACAAAAAACAGCCAGTGCTGTCTCTGACTCCTTCACCCAACCTAATTCAGGAGGGCAGAAGCAGTATTGTGTCTGTAACTATCGAAAAGAAGATTGGAAGTTGCTTCTTTAAATATTTCTTTTTTCTGGATCTACCTTACTGTTCACTTCTGCTTTCCTCCTCCTCCTCCTTCTTCCTGAAACTTCTAACTTTGTAAAAATGTATAAATTCAGCCCATACAGTGGACTATATTTTGGAGGGTCTAATAGTCTGGAGAAGGGCGTAAGCATATTATTGGGCTGAAGTAGTGGTTGCTCTTGGAAGGAGCCATCAGCTTTGCTGTTGCATATGGAATTTGGCTCCGATTTTTCAAGGTAGATTCTTCCTGCAAGAAGTTGTCTTTCTCTCTTTCTTGATCCCCCTGTAGGAAGAAAAATCCGGTCCTGTTGCAAGCCTGGAGAAAGGTGTGGGAAATAAAATGGAGGCTGATTGGAAAGAAGGGTTGTTTATTGAAGAGCACACAGCATGCAGTTCTGGGACAGCTGACAAATTAGCTTGTTGAGTGCAAGGATTTTTATACAATTTCTGAAATGCTGCAGAGGTTGTGCAATGTAGTGAGCCTAGTGTCTTTTGCTATTCTAACGGTGGTGCGTTAATCCTATTATGTCCTAAAGGTCATGCCTGTTCTTAGAATTGGGTGGAGGGGGATGTAAATTTTAATCCTATCACTGGAGGTGAATAGGCTGGCCCAGTCTTTCTTAATGGGCACAATCTATTTCTGCCTTTAAGAACATGTTTCTCCATTTCTCCTTTGGGGAAATATAATATTCTGCCTCTTTTAATATTCCCCAAAACATTTCATTATTCTAGAAAGGGGGGGGGCCTTCCCACACCCTCTTCCCCTATTTGTCTTCCAGAAAGATTTGGACCCACAGAGGAGTGGGGTGCCATAGCCGAAGAACACCCAAGCAGGGATCTATATCTGGGCTGCAAAAACCTAGATAGCCTAAAGAAATGCAGACAACTTTGGTAGTCCTTGGAATTTTTATAGCTCAATTCAGCCTAACCTTTTATTCTGGAACCAGCTGGAGAAAGTACCACGTCAATTGTGCAGTTTGTGAAAAGTTACGAAATGTCCTCCAGGGCCTGCGAGGGGGCAGCCAGGCCATCTCCGACATTTGCGATCCCCAGGAGCCAACGGACCAGAGGAACTCTTCAACCCAGAGCCACTCTGGAGAAAGGGGGGGGGAGTGCGCGTCACGATTTGCCCCGCCTTCTCCAGCGCCTGTCACTATATTTCCCTCGGCAAGGATCGCTGCTAAAAGCGTGACTCGGGCGGAGAATCCTGAGGCCAAGGGAGAAAAGGAGGACCGGGTGCGCGGGATAAGCCGCGCTAGGTAGGACCGCTCTTTTGCGCGCGCGCACGCCGCTCCTTTCTTCTTTACCCGGGAAAGTCGCCATCGCAGCTCGGGACAAGCGCCATTAGTCTGAGCGAGTGGGCAACGCAAGACACTCTGGCGCCAGGTTGCTGTCTGGGGGGCGGCTTCTGCTGCTTCAGGCGCGCTGCCAACCAGGAGAGTGGAAGGAGAGCCATGGGGGTGCCCGTGCCAGGTGCTAACGGCCGCTTGGGCGCTCTGTGGAAGAGGCTGAGTCGCGGCTTACGACCCCTTATTCAAACCAAGGGCGGGCGGCAGAGCTGGGACGAGATACACCTGCTGCATCTGAAAAGGTAAAGGCGGGTTTCGGATTGGGCTGCTGCTGCCTTTGTGTCTCAGAAATGCCGGCAAATGAACAGCTGGGCGGGATAGTTTACTCCAGGCTGCAGGATCCGATGCCTGCAAGCGCGCGCGCCTCTTCTACTACTGATGAAGATTCAATCACGGCATCGTCCTGCAGCAGGAAAGCTAGCTAGCACAGGAGAAAAACGGTTTTAAAAAAAATTTCCCTTGTAGGCTGGTTTGTTTCTTTGTTGTTCCCTGGGGGAGCGCTCAGAAACGGCATCCCCTCTCTTTGCAAACTGTTCGAGTCAGGATTCTGCTTCGGCTCTTCCTTTTTGGATCTGGATAAGTCCTTCTCAGGCCCCAGTATGCTCTAGCACAAGGGGCATAGTTGCATCCCTGAAGCCAGGTCATTTTTGCACCAGGGAAAGAGTCTTGTAACATTGAATTGTTTGCAACAGCAAGGATTTCTGCCACCTGGAAGAAGTTGTCTCCAAGTCTTGATTTTGCAGAAATTTCTTCCTCCTCTTTGTGATGTGCTGGGACTTCATCAGAAATCTTTTCCTGTGTACAAATACTTTAGGAGCAATCTGATACACATCTGTCTGGGAATAAGCCCCACTGACCTTAATAATGCTTACTTTCAGATCACCTTGGATTACAGTCACTGTATCAAAGAAGTCTGAACTGAATAACTGCTTAATATTGCCCCAAATCAGTTGCCTTAGATGACTTTCTTACTGTTGCTTATAAAAAAATGAGCTCTGGACTGGTTTATCAACATTTTTATAAAACAAGTTTGCAATCGCCAGAGCGACCCCTTGGTTTGTGGTCAAAGCTTTATAGTGATGCCAGTGGTTGTCCATACAGAATTGGTAGACAGTTCTGGATTTCGAAGTATTTATTGCATGTAATGTTTTTAAGGGTATCACAGGCACTTCATGAATGTTATTTACACTTTAAAAAGCAGCCCTAACCTAGGTACAGATCTCTTGTAGGGCTGTGTCTTGCATAGTTCCCAAACTTCAGTAAACTGATTTATACAAAAGAATACTGGGTAATTATGGTTTTTCACTTCCTCCTCAGCTGATTGGTGTAAATATAATGCAAGAGGAGAGGATGGAGGAAAACTTATTTTGAATTGAATTTTGAATTGAATATGAATGAAATCTGTACTTGATGGAATCGCCTCAGAAAGTAGATGAAATGCACGTTTAAACTTCTTGTGAAAGTTATCTTTCATGTTAGAGTCATGTTAGAAACTTCAATATGAATAAAACCAATTAAAAATCTGCCTCAAACTTAATGGTCCTTCATGGCCAACATTGAGAATTAGAAAAGAATTATCTCACACAATTCGAAAACACAGTTTGGGGAAGGCTGCTTCAGGTCCTTAGAAAAGCAATATATGACACCACAACTCTGTTTAAAGATATGGTGGCCATTGCACCTGAGTTACCATCTATGAGTACATAGGCTGCTGAGGTTTTTCAGACAGAGTATTTATTGAGTTAGTATTCTACAGAAAGCATCCAAAGTATTTATTTCATTGAAAATTTCCATTCATCCTATAGCTGGGGTAGAATGATGTTGATTAGATTTTAAATATTTACATGCTGAAAAATTGCCATAAATGCAATATATAGGTAAGGGAACAATTGGTGGAAAACTCAGGGAAGCTTACAACTATTAGAAATACTAGTGTTAGCGCAGTGTAAGTTAGCGCAGTTAGCTATAGTTTGGCTTTTGAAATAATCTATGGATTATAAAATCATTTTGGAATTGACTATTTTGTAATTAGTGAAAATTTAAATTTGCATTTCTTTTCAGGTGTAAAAATATCTAGGCATAATAATCAGTTAAGTAATGAATAAGGTGTTCATTACTTCATAGGAACTGCAAAGTTTATATTCCTGACTTCAGTGCAACTAGGATAACTGGCTGCCTAAAGCAGATTCCGAATTTAATTACTGAATTAGGGAAGCGTGAGCAAGGAGATTCTTAATACCCTGATTCATAAGCTGCAGTATCAAAGACCATGAATCCACTGCTTAAAGTCTTCTTTGCTTACAGGTTAATCTCTTCTAAAATACTATATCATGTTCAAAGACATACTGCATGCAGTGTGTGTGTGTGTGTGTGTGTCGGTTTCAGCCTAATTCTGTTCATATTATTCCTGGACATTATTTTTGGCTGCTATTTCTACACAAGTATACTTCAAAACAATTTCATGTTTAGAATCAGGATACCATATAATAAAATTGAGTTCTTTAAAACCGGCCTACTACGCACAAAGTAGAATGGATTTGCAAAATGCTAGACTTTAGACAACTATTAATTTGGCACTTCCACACCTGAACTCCAAATTGTATATCTCTACCTATAGTATGAAGTAATGCACTTCACCTGACCAAAGATATACAACTTGAATCAGTGTTCAGTATATACAGTACAGCACAGCACTATATTGTGCTGTGTGAATTGTATTATTGTGAATTTGGGATTAACTGCCTAATGCAAGCCAAAGCCAAGAGTTATACAGCTAACTCCACACTTGGGGCAATAAAATCATTACTTTCCTATAGATGTAGACTACCTGGCCATACTATGTATTTGAATTAGTTTACAAGGATTTTGATATAGGAGTGTCCTCCCCTTTAGATTTGGCTGTGCTTTTTGTTTCCATTTGAATTGTTTACAAGGTTAATTGCAAGCACAGTCAACTGCTTTAATCTTTAGAGCTAGATTAGGCTGGAATTTGCCTAGAGAAAGAGAGATGCTTTTATTTGTAATTCAGTAAATTCAGTTTGGCCTCCAGTGATAATTATTACAAGGAGATAAAAACATGGCGCTTGAGGGAATGAGATTTAAACTTGTGAGTCTTAGTATATATTTACATTGTGTTTATATGGTAAAGCTGTTGAAAGTAATTATATTGCCCAATAGAAAATTGTGGATTTGGAAATGATTATAATCCCATTTCTCTTTGAACTACTAATTCTACTTTCCTTCTGAAAGATGTGGTGAGATCTGTGTAAAGCATATGGCTGCTAAAGTTGCTACTTACGTTGTTATAATTATTATCTATCTCAGAACTACAGAGCTACAGATATTCTGTTCTAATGTAATGTGTGTTTCTCCCTAGTAAGATTTTGCAAACCTTCCAAACAAGGATATCTGGTAGGCATTTTTGATCTAGGTCTTTTCAATCATCACACATTAGCTCTTTAATTAGGGATAATTTCAGTCAAAATATTAATCATATTATTATGTGGTGGGATTCCAAAATTAGATTATTTTTACTAGAAATCTCATGGTGCAATTCGGGATTAACTAACACTAGTTAGCCATGTCCTGATAACTAAATGATCTGAATACATCCTATGCCTTGCAGATTCGATCAAAGTCCATTTAAACTAGTGTTACTTGCAAGTCGTGTATAAAAATAGCAAAAACTACATGACCCATATACTTCGCTGAGGAACTACACTTCTATATCCAAAACTAGGTTACATATATATCCTATTTACTCCTCATTTGTCTATACTGTTTTATGGGTTTTTTCTCTCTCTTGATTTGAAGAGTGCAAACAATTATACTTGCTTAGGCCTTACTAAGCTATTGCCTTGTTTAGCAATCACTTGTACTTCTTGCATTTATGACCTTAGGTCTGTAAAGGAAAGGAAAGCTGAAGTAAGATCATGCAATTTCATTTAGCAACTGCTTTACTTAACAACCAAGTTGCCAGTCCCACTTGTGATTGCTAAGCAAGCACTACCTTTATAGAACAATCCTCTCGAATGTGGCACTTCCAAATGTGTAAGGATAATAAATGTTGGGAAATGCAAGGACAACTCATGAAAGGTGCCCAGTCAGAGAATCTAGATATAAAGTTCTAAAATGGGTTTCTAAAAAGTTCTTCTCATTAATGTCTCCAGAATGGGAGCAACTATGAGCTACTCAACTTCATATGCTGAAATTCAAAATTCAGTTGTTTCTTTTCCTTTTCTCATCAACTAAGGCTATAAAAAAGAACCTACTTGAGAAATGCTGCTAGTGCAAGATTCATAAGAATTAACAGTGTTCTGTATAGGCATTTCAATACAAGCCATATCACCACTAATGCATAGTTGTAAATAATTACTTTATATGAGATGTTGGATTTTAGTTATCCCATTTTTAAACAGATGTTTGTTACTTTAGTATACAAAAATGGAAAAAAACAAACTGAAATAAATACATGATATAATACATATAAAAGAGCTCGAATTTTAAACAGCAATAAACCTTAACCACATGGAATAATGTTGATCAGTCTTTCCATTATGTCAGCACAGAGATTGTTTATAATTGAAGAACAATCACATATCAGTCCAAGAGAGTAAATCTAGAACTGTACTATCTTTCCATCATAACAAAACAAACTCCCAATTTTCAATATATAAATAACACATTGACCTATTAAACTGGTATTTCAAACTTTTTTTCACTGAGGGTTGAAGAAAATTCACCAGGCATTTTTAGACTTATCAATCAAAAGGTTCATTATAGCTAAAAAGCAATTAACAGCCAATTTATGAAAGCGATTAGAAAAGGAAGTATGTGAACCAAGTGCCTTTCAAAAGCACTGACCATGGTTTGAGCAAGATGGTTATTCCCTTGTTTGAGCAAGATGGTTATTCCCTTGTTCTAAACCGAGTGGTCTCCGTCTTGCAGTCTCCTCACAAGGAGCAGTTGTAAGTGATTTCAAGTCCTCTGTTGTTCAGAGAGGAATTACAAAGAGCTGTTCCTGATTCTTCATTCCGCCATAGTTGTAGCTCTACTTTTTATGGAGCTTCAGTTCACTATTTCTTTCCTGGAAGTCTGTCTTTCTAAGCTTTCTCTGAGGTATTCTGTAAACATGGGGGGGAAGGGGAAATCTTTAGCTGAATTCATTCCATTTTAACAGTTTAAAAACATACTTAAGATTCTTTTAGATTCTTAGCCTTTGAATATGAGTATATGATATTCCAATCTTTTATTTGAAAGATCTTGCAAATGACCAATCTTATTTTTTCCCCAGACAAGGTAATTAAAGCAGTAGGGGGCTTTCAGATGCAATTATTCTTCATAAGTCTGGCTATGGATTGTCTCTGGGGAAAGGAAGAATTCCAGCATCAAACAAGAATTGTCCATAGTTTCTGTAATTAGTAACTCATCAGTGCAATCACTGATTTATTTGAGGTTTTATGGCTATTCTAGCTAGCTACCAATTTAATTTCAAAGATGCTTTTGAAATACTACAAGATAAGAATCTGTGGGGCCACCTTAGATATTTAGGGTTATTTCTAACTGGCAAATTATGGCTAATAAAGATCTTGATAGTGTTTACTTTAAGGGCAGAGAAGTCCAGTGACCTACCAAATTGCTAGTGGACAATGTAATACAAGGAGCTTGATGTAGTTCCTTCCTGGGTTGCAAATTACACATACTGAAAAGACATAATGTTGATGAGTTCTTTAATTTTAGAATTATACAGCATAGTTTGGTTTAGTGTAGAACTCCCAACTGTACTATTATTACATCCTGGTCATCTCTGCATATGTTAGAAAGAAAGTTCTCAGAACTCCCAACTAGCTTAATGACCATGACATCTAGGGAATCCTGACTGTTGTATCTAGGAAACGTGTCTGGAAGGTACCTAGTTGGAAACATTTCAGAATTGGTTTTTTTTTAAAATGATAGGTTGGCAGAGAAATATTCAAATATCCTCTTAAATTGTACATTCTAGGAATAACTGCTCCAAGAATATAATATTCCCAATTGTGTAGCTCTGCTCTTAATAACATCTTGGAAGAAGACTTGTGCAGGGCTATGCTTTAAAGTACCGATACTCTTCTATATGAACATGGCTTTCTATAACTATGTGCCAATATTGTGGACTATAGTTGAGCAAGAGGGGAGCCCTAGAAAATAGTTGCTTGCTGTCACTTTGAATCAGGGGTGGGTTCTAACTTACCTCGCTGCCGGTTTGCTTTCTCCCGCGCGCGTGGCCACGCCACATGGGTGCATGCGCACGCATGCGCAGTGCCGAAAAATAAAAAAAATTCCCCCACCCAAAACCGAAAACAAGATGGTGACGCATGTGCAGTGGCGGAAACTTGGCTTCTGCGCATGCGCAGAAGAAAAAAAATCCAAGATGGCGGCGCCCATGGACCGGCACTGACCGAACCGGCTCCATGACGTCACCAGCGGGTTGCTACCGGTTCGGGCAAACCGGTCCGAACCGGGAGGAACCCACCTCTGCTTTGAATTATCTCTACTGAAAGTTGTTTGTTTATTAACTTATCCATCTATTCCTTTGTGACTTTCCTATTCCTTCATTCTCTTTTTTCCCCTACCTTTTAAAATATCTTCCTCTGGAGTCCTATTTTCATGTTATAACTTGCTTTAGGAGGAGAAACCTGTTGAATGTATAATGTGCAACTGCCCTACTATTTTTAATGCTAAAATAAGTTTATGGTGGCCTCATTTAGAGGAAGACCCTTCCATGCAGTGGAGGACGTGCATCTTTCCTATACAGGTAGTCCTCTTCCCTATATAAAGTAGTTGATATGCTTTAAGATCAAGCTTTTTTCCACCTTCTTAATTCAATTACCTCCTTCCCAGAGCTGAGAGGTCAATTGGCTGGCCTCTTAACTAAGGCAGAACTAGAACTCAGCTCCCAGTTTCTAAACCCCTAAACTAAAATCGCACTGGGTAGACCGGGCCGAAGCCATGCTGGCCCGATGTTTCGTCTTCGCATTAGGTAGTCCGGGCTGAAGCGACCCGGGCCGGCCCCTTACATTTTCCAGGACGGCCCTGCGTGCCGGATCCAACCACATCGTAGGCCGGATCCGGCCCGTGGGCCTTGTGTTTGACACCCCTGCTCTAAATGCCTCTTTAGTGGATCAAAGACTGTGAATTCTCTGAGTGCACTTGATGATTCTTTTGTTTTCTTGAACTTGTTCACCTGACTACTGATATCTAGAAATGTGATTTTAATTGCTCCAGGAAGAATGTCACATTATATACTAAACACCTGATTTATATGTGATGCTTATAGAGTTTGTCTGGCCATATGCCCGAAAGTTAAACAGGAGAAGGCTCTTACTTGGGAGTATGCAGAAGAAATCTTTCTCTAGGAACATATTAAGGTGGAATATTCCAGCACTTAATGCCAAGTGTATTGTATATACTCTTTACTCTTCTTTTAATTTGCCCAGCTCTAGATAGCAATTCTAGTTCATTGTGGCTGAACTGAAATAGAATAGAATAGAATAGGATAGAATAGAATAGAATAGAATAGAATAGAATAGAATAGAATAGAATAGAATAGAATTCAATTTTTTATTGGCCAAGTGTGATTGGACACACAAGGAATTTGTCTTTGGTGCATATGCTCTCAGTGTACATAAAAAGACAAGATACGTTCGTCAAGAATCATAAGGTACAACACTTAATGATAGTCATAGGGTACAAATAAGCAATCAAATAAGCAATCAAAAAGCTAAACAAGTTTGGATTTTGACAGATCGGAGAGCAGGAAATGCCATTTGTGTAGGCCAGTTTGTACTAGTTGGTTTTAATGTTTAAGATGTTGGACTAGAAGTAGGGCAATCTAGATTCAGTTCTATCCTGAACACTATCTAAACAATTTTATGTCAATTACTCACTTACATTCTAACCTTCCTCAAAACCTGCAGCTGTAGGAATAAAATGAAAGGATATTCTTTATAAACTGCCTCCGGGGGAAAGGGCAGGATATGAATCTAGCAAATACATGCATAAATAGATTGGTAGTGGGAAAAAAACCATTCCAGAAGAAGATGGTGGCAAAACACATCTTCACTGGTTGTATTCAAGAAGTCACCAGGAGTCAAAAAGAAGTTACATGTTTTGATTCAGAGCCCTAGTTTTTAAAATGTTACCTTTCCCAAACAATCTTTTATACTTTTAAATGCAAGTATAAACTGCTTTTCAAATAAGCAAATACCTTATTTAAATAATGTTCTTCACTTACCATTAAAATGTGGTAGCAAACATGTTTCATTGTACCTGTGCAGTATTTGTTCCTTTTAGGCTCTTAACATAATATCTAGGATGCAAATGGTCCTTGACCATTGCCAAGGTAAAATAGGAGTCTGTTTGTTTGTTTATTTATTCTCCTTCTTTACCAGCAATTCTTACAAGCCATTCTGTGTGGCTAACTAAACAATTTAACAAACACACCCTTCCAAATGCATGCAAAAACAGAATCTATATAAATAAGTCATGAATGATGCATATTATAAAGCAGCTTCCTACTGTGACAACTAAAAGGAATTTTTTTTTACAAGTTTCTGAAACAAAGGACAGATAAAATAGGCCAAAATTCAGCAACTTTGGATAAAACTTGCCCCTGAGGTCTTGCCCAGATGGGACCTGTATTTGACTCTCTGAGATCTAGTTGGATGGGAGAGGAATGTCAAATAACTAGGACTGGAGCCATGACGACCGGCACCTTGAATCTCATTGGGAAGCCCATTGGTAACCAATAGAGCTCCAAAAATATTGGAGCCATCTAATTATATTGGGGCATACCTATCACTGCCTGCCTAGGCCATCACAGCAGCTTTTGGTTGACATACAGGAGAGAAGAAAAAATGGAAGGAGCATGGGTAGCAAGCAAGAAGAAAGATAAAAAGGAGACTTATGAAAAAGCAATGAGACAGAGAAAAGAGATGGTCTACATGAATTTGGTATTGAGGCTGCAGCAGGTGTAACCCAAGCCCTGGTCCAGAAAATACTAGATGCACAACCTGGAGAAGGTGGAGATCATTTACTATTGCTTCCTTTGGTTACTCATGGCTAACTTTAGGAGTTAGTCCTAAGGATACATTTGAATGAAAATAATAACATTGCTCTGCCCAAGTGCCATTTCCCTTACGAGATCAGTGCCTTCTCACTGATTTTCTTGGCAGTCTATATCAGAGTTTGTTGCAGAAAATTAAATCCAGAAAGCACACACAGGCAGACTGATGCAGCAGGATTCATTTACTTCTTTATAAACATAGTAATATATATATATTTACAATACCAGTAGCAGAGTTCTTCTTCAACATAGTAGCAGTTACAAGCAGCTTCTAGTTCAGACTTCAGAGCAGACAGAGAGACAAAGTGGGCTGAGCCACACCCAGCCTTCTAGCTTCAGTTTCGATTCTCTGCACAGACTCAGATGTGTGTTATCTTTCATTGGCTGACTTAGTTCCTATGCCTATTCATTGGCTGACCTTGTTACCATTGGCTCTCCCAGTCATGAATATTTTAACACTCCTCCCTTCATGACTGGAAGAGACATAAATCCAATAATTTAATATTCTTCCTAGACCTGTATTTGAAGACCCACATTCACAGTTCCCTTCAAATACCTGAGTATCCCTTTTACTGTGATACATCCTTTGCAATGAAACAAAGATCATCCACAAATGCTAATAGTTGACAATCCCCACCTTGTAACTTTCCAGTGTATATGCAACCATCAGCCTTGCAACTCTTGAACCCAAGACCCTTCAATGCAATCTCTAAACAGATATTCCAATTCCTCGCTGACTGCTTCAGCCCATACATGGCCTTCTTCAATTTATACACCGTGTTAGGTCTTTTGCTTTCATACCCTGGTGCTTCAACCATGTAAATTTCTTCCTCTAATCCTGCATT
>QLTV01001691.1:297538-321742 GCA_003457575.1 Thermophis baileyi | reverse complement strand
TACATTTGCATCAATTTTTTTCCACTTTTGCTCTGCAAAACTTGCCGACCTGGAAATCACTATTCTTTTGCTCCCATCGCTAAAGCGATAGCTTTTTGAGCCTGGCTCATAGCCCATAAACCTGAGCTTTCTAGCCTTTGGTTGTCCCTTTCTTCTAATTGCTTTTGGAATATGCACCCACACATTACTTGCAAAAACTCTTAAATGTGCCAGAGATGGTTTTCTCCCATACAGCACTGCATGTGGAGTATCATTAATGGACAAACTCCACAGCCTATTAATTAAATAATTAGCAGTCAACATGGCTTCACCCCAATATGACCTGCTCAGACCAGAATCCTCCAGCAGTGAGTCTTTCATCGTTTGTAAGACTCCATTCCGCCTCTCAGCAACACAATTCTCAGCTGCTGTGTACAGATTAGTGCATTTGTGTTTTATTCCTAACTGTCTCAACCATTGTTGAAAACTTGTTGACATGAATTCTGAACCTCTGTCAGTCTGCAACTGACATACTTGTTGTTTATATTGCCTTTCTACGAAGCTTACCCATTGCTTAAATTTCTGTAGCACTTCTATTTTACTCTTTAGTAAATAGCAGAACCCAAACCTGCTGTAGTCATCTACAATAAACTGTTACATCATTTGCAAAACTCTGAAGCTGGCATGGCCAAGCCTTCTGTGCAAGAGATGAACACATGAATCATGCTGTGCAACATTTCCAAATGTCTGGGCACACTGAACCTTTTGTCCCTGCAACACATACAGAGTATCCTGTTTTATGCCCTGTGCACATACATTCCCATTTCTCTTTATGAGACACCTCCCATTTACAAATGTGGTCTCAAATCCTTGCTTGTCTAAACTAGAGACACTTAGCAAATTATGCTCCATTTCAGGCACACATAATATATCATTAAACCTCTTTTCCAGATATGGGATTTGCACACTGCCTCTTCCAATGACTTTAGCCTTCTGGCCATTTGCCAAGGCTACTGCATCTCGAGCAGCTGGATCCATCCTGTAAAATAATTTAGAATTGTTAACAATGGTTTGACTTGCACCACTGTCTATTAACCATTTGTCTCTGCTATTGCAATAACCAACTTTTGCAACAGAAACCTGTCCATCAGTGGATTGTCCTCCTTGCAAATAATTTCTTCTTTGCAAACAGCTTTTTCTTTGCAAACAGTCCTTCTTTAAATGTTGTTGCTGTTCTTGCTGCTTAGAAAGTCTTTGCTGGGCTGTAATCTGATCTCCTCTGCCGCTAACAGCCAGTGTGTGGAATTTTCCATTCCTCTTCTTATCTCTCTGCTCCTTGGGCCCCCACCTCAGGAATTCTTCCTCATGGCTTCTTCTAAAATGGTGTTTGTTCTCTTCAGTGATCAAACAAGCGTTTAATGCCTCCATATGCAAATCCTGCTCTGGTTTGCATTCAAACACTGCAGAAACAATGTCCCAGGTTTCATCAAGGCTGTTTAACACTAACAGCACCTTCTGCGACTCAGGAATCTGCATTCCACGCTGTTCTAATTCCACAAACAAAGTTTGCATTTGCAATAAATGTCTTTCCACAGATTCAACTGGTTGCAAACAGGCTCTGTATAATTTTCTTGATATTTGCACAATATTGCATGCTGACACATTCACATGCACAGCTCTTAATTTCAGCCAGACCGCCTTTGCAGTCTTTAAATCAGCTACATTGATAAACTGTTCATCTTCTAAACTTAGGATGCTTCTGTTCTGCAGCTGCAAAAGCCTGTGGTGGATTTACAACCATATACCACAGCTCCTTAGCCTTCAGGAAACATTCCATCTTTGCAGCCCATATTATATAGTTCTGTCCCAAATGAGGCACAGAGCTTTCCTTAAATTCAACAGAAGCCATCCTGCAATCATTCACATCTTAATTACAAGTGCAGTCTTCTGTGTGCTCTGGGCCAATAATCTATCAGAGTTTGTTGCAGAAAATTAAATCCAGAAAGCACACACAGGCAGACTGATGCAGCAGGATTCATTTACTTCTTTATAAACATAGTAATATACATACATACATACATACATACATACATACATATTTACAATACCAGTAGCAAAGTTCTTCAACATAGTAGCAGTTACAAGCAAAATACAAGCAGCTTCTCTTCAGAGTTCAGAGCAGACAGAATGGGCTGAGCCACGCCCAGCCTTCTAGCTTCAGTTTCGATTCTCTGCACAGACTCAGATGTGTTTAGCTCTCATTGGCTGACTTAGTTGCTATGCCTATTCATTGGCTGACCTTGTTACATTGGCTCTCCCAGTCATGAATATTCTAACAGTCTATTCCCCATTTAACTTTGTTCTAACTAAAACATTTCCTTTTTTCTATCCAAAAAGCAAAGTTAACCACAAACTCTTAGGCTTTGCATATCCTTTGGAAATCACATCCAAGGAATGGAAGCGTATTTTATTTGTCAGGTTTTCCCCCCCAGTTATATCTATGTAAAAACTGAATGTATTGTATATATTTTTTCATTATTTTACTTTTAAAGAAGCTATATCCTGTTCTCTTGTAAAGAAAAGTAGCTCTGGTTTATCTCTTTAAAAACAAAGTGGTGTTCTGCTACCAATCTCTCTCACTACAGTTTTTTAACATTTTCAAATGTTAAAAGTCCAAGTTATGTTGATTCTCAGTAATTTCCTGCTTGATTCTCAAGGTTAATTAGACCAGTAATTTGTTATTTTTGCCCTCTGCATTGATAGAACTTGAAGCTTCAGAGGCAGATTTCTCCAAATTCCATGGTATTATCTTTTTGTCATCATTTCATGATAATTCAAAATTATAAAAGATGCTGCCTCACATTTCCAAAGCTGCCCAACTCATTTCACAAAGCTGGTCAGCCTAATAATAATAATAATAATAATAATAATAATAATAATAATAATAATAATAATAATAATAATAATAATAATAATAATAATAATAATAATACAATTGTTGAGGATCTGCGATTGTTGGAACTTTCTTTGTTAAATTGGTAATTATTTATATTAGTTTTGTCCATGGATTTACCTGTACTAATAAAATAAACTTACAAGAGGAGGCATGTAAAAAGCAGAACAGTTTAATTCATATTTGAGTACCTACTAAAATATAATGCTATGTATGGAGAGTACGGAGGATGGCAGATGACAGAGGGAGGGAAGATCCATTACCAAGGGAACAAATAGATGATGGGGCAATATGCTGACTCTGTAAATTGCTTATAGAGAGGCTGTAAAGCACTGTGAAGCTGTATATAAGTCCAAGTGCTATTGCTATCTTGATACTCTTAGTTTGATGCTTTTTTTTGTCAGATTCCTCAAACATACAATACTTCCTGGTCATGCCTTTCCTATCTTTTCATTAAAATTCTGTTTGTTATTGACATGGGTTATTTTGATCCTCAAGAGTAATTTTCTTATTGGGCTTTTTTCCCTGCAGGATCTGGGAATCTCCTCTTCTCTTGGCTGCCAAGGAGAACAATGTTCAGGGTCTTAGGAAATTAATCCAAGATGGTTCTTGTGACATTTATCAAAAAGGTAATTAAACCTACTCTGAAGAGAGAATTTTCTTGGACTATCAAGTGCTGCATTAAAATTACATGCATTAATTTCTCCATTCTTTGATCCTCTGCAGTACATATGTGCAGATGTATATAGAAATGTGACTCTTCTTTCACATTATGTTGTTGTTACATGCTGGCTGGGGAGTTCTGGGTATTGAAGTCTGCAGGTCCTAAAGTTGCTGAGATTGAGAAACACTCCACTAGGGGGGGTCCAAAACAGCCATCAAGAAACATTTTGGTACAAAAACAATATTTCGAAGCAGAAGATTTCTAAATTACTTGGAACAGTCCATTCCAGGGTCGGAATGTTCTGTGACTTAACATTTTGCAACCCTTTAGTACACACCCAAGACTAGTGAACGCTCAGGCGCATGCTTATTGCAATTGGATGAGAAGAGAAGACTTCAAGATGGAAGAATGGTGTACAATTCACAGCCAAACTACAATGCCCTGACCTATAGTACTTAGCAAGATGGAATAGTTCCCTCACCATCACAGAGCCCTATTTCTGTTTTGGTCCTCTTTGCAAAGCTCTAAATTTTATATTAAAAGATATCCATAAGTGAGGCAAGCCAAACTTTCTCTCTTTCCCTTTCATTTTAGAAAGACAGACAATGGGATAGATGTTTCTCAACTTACATATCTCTCAACCTGCAATGGATCAATATGGTAGATTATAGTCCATAACTCTCAATAAAGAACCTTTCATTCTGTAGTTGATCGATTCAACTGTTGCTGTTGATAACATGTTTTTTAATGTATCTTTCATGTGTATGGGACAGATGTCTGAATCGACAAGCAAGGCTTGGTTGTAAACTCATTCTTAAGTGACCTTTGTTTTTGTTATTATTCTGTGCAGGAGCGATTGGGGAGACGGCTCTCCATGTAGCCACCCTCTATGATTGTACAGAAGCTGCTGACTTTCTTCTGGAAGTCGCTCCAGAACTCATCAATGAGAAAATGACATCAGCACTTTATGAAGGTGATTGCTATTAAGGAGCTGATCTAGGAATTTTTTATTTTATTTTAAAGTTTATATCAATAGCAAATACATATAGTTATTGAGATCCTCCATACCTAAGCACGATGCCCAAATGACATATAATACAATTGCAATAAGACTTCATAGTGCTTTATAGCCCCCTCTAAGCGGTTTACAAAGTAAGCATATTGCCTCAGCGATCTGGGTCCTCATTTTACCAACTTCGGAAGGATGGTAGGCTCAGTCAACTTTGAGACCGTGAGAATCGAACTGCCGGCAGTCGGCTGGCAGTCAGCACAATTACCCTGCAATACTGCATTCTAACCACTGCGCCACCACAGCAATGTCATGATATAAGCTCTGCTCTTTTACCCTTGTGGCACATGATACAAAAATATGTTAGAAGTGGAGCTTATGATGCAACATAATGAGATAGCTCTTTTCTCTATGGAACATTATTTGCCCCAAGGTATGATTGGCCCCCACCCTGCTGTTTTTCTGAAAGGCCATGAAGACATGATTTTGTCAGCAGGCCTTGGGACCACAAATGACCATGGAGCCAATCCAGTGGTTGATTTGACTCTGTTGCTGTTGCCAAGGAGTGGAGAGCGTTAATGGGTTTTTATGTTGTGGATTTTTAATGTTGTAAACCACCTGCAATCATCTATGTGTGAGTTAGATGTAAGTTTATTAAACAAATTTTAAAAATCGTTTAATAAATAAACATTGTAACACATGATTTAACACTTAATGTAACGCTGTTGCTGCAAATATTCATGATCTCAAATCAGAAAATAGAATGAATGATAATAGGAACAAAGTGTTTTATGTATAGTAAGAATGGGAATTTTTATCTTTTTTCCTGAACTATTTACTGCCTGAAAAGCTAAAGCATCAAAGCTGAAATTTGCTGCTAAATCTTATGTTTTGTAGCAAAGAGTGACTCTATTAGGAAGTCGATTTTCAGTGGGAAGATGGTAAAGAAGGGAATGCTTAAAAAGCCCTTAATTCTACCTACAGTCTCAGATGCAGTGAATTTAAAAGAGGGGGAATCCTAATCATAGGATTCACAGATGTCATTAATGACATATCCAGTATAACTGGAGCTTTGGCTTTCATTTCAGTCTGAGTGTTTGAACTCTGTATTGGATCTTGTAAGTTAGGAAAGTTTTGCAGAATATGAAAGATGTTCTTTCTAAATTCCCTGTTGAAAAACAAATCTAAAATGGTGGTTGGTTTCTTAGCATTCCATAATTGGAAACAAGCCACTATTGGGTACAAAGAATGTCCTAATTTGAATTTTTTAAAATATTAATTGCAGGACAAACAGCACTCCACATTGCAGCAGTTAATCAACATGTTCACTTAGTGAAATGTCTGCTGAAGAAGAGGGCTCACATTTCTACTCCTCGAGCTACAGGACACTTCTTCAGGCATAACTCCTCACATCGCTTCTATTTTGGTATGATTCCATCAGTTGCTCCAGAGGACAGAAATAACTTGATTAGCAGAAGAAAGTCAGTGCTCCACAGAGTTAGCTCTGCTCCTCAAAAGTTCTTTTCTATCCCTCCTGTTACTGCTGGATCTGTCACTTTAGTAAAGAAATCTTAGACTGGTTTTATCTGCAAATGAGTAAATATAATGGGATGAATCAATATTTAATCATACAGGTAATTTTCAACTTAATGGCTAGTCATTTAATGACTGCTCAAAGTTATGACCGCCTTGGAAAAAAGACATGCAGTCACATGATTGCATTTCAGGCAACCAGGTCTCATTTATGACAAGTTGTAATATCCTGATCACTTTTTGTGACCTTTTTTTTTTTTTTTTTTGCCATTTTCCTTTTTCTAAAAAAACTCTGATCCCTTTTTTTGCCTTTTTTTTTTTTTTTTTTGCCATTTTCCATTATCCAATGTCTATTGGATAAGCTGAATTTGGATTTACAACCACATGATTTTAATGACTGTAATGATTTGCTTTATGACCATCATAAACATGGTTGTAAAATTGAGCCTAGTCACATGGTGACTTGACTTACAGCCACAATATCTTACGACCAAGCTCAAATTTGGTCATAAGTTGAGGACAACATGTAATTAAAGAAGAGTCCTTGAAATAATAACTTAAATCCCACTACCATGAACCCTAAGGTTAGTCTGGATCCAACACATTATTTTATTTAGATCATGTATGCAGAGGCATGGCTTTCCTAAATACGCAGCTGCTGTCATACTAAAAGTACAAAAGAAAACTAATGAAAACTGATTAATCAAGGGCAACTTATTCATTGATCCTCCAACATAAATGGAATCAGCTAAACAGTGAACCCTAATTATGAGAATAGTTTTTTATTTCATTACTGAAACTTTGTTTTAATTTTGTTTTCCCTCACAAATTCTTCCATAGGGGAGCATGTTTTATCTTTTGCAGCCTGTGTGGGCAATGAGGAAATTGTTCGTCTATTAATTGAAAATGGAGCTGATATCAGGGCACAAGATTCTTTAGGTAAGATGCCCACAGTCAACTTGTAAAAACATGGATTGTTTTTGGTAGAAACAATAAGGAATTATACCTGGTTTGAAATTGGTAGACCATTGAGTAATAAAACACTTGGCACTTACGTATAATTATATGATAGCATTTAATATATTTTTTAATAGTTACCTTTAATTCTTAGGATTTTTGGGGTGTTTTATTTTTCTTCTTCTCTGTAATACACCTCAGTCAAAATGGTATATAACAAAGTATGTCTCATTTCTCAGCCTCACCAATAAATTTATCCCACTGATTCAAATTGGATATATAAAAATGAAACTTGTGTTCATGAAGAACTAATAACAAAATCTGAATAATGCTTGTGAGACATTACTAAGCTGGATTAATTCAGTAAGTATTAACCAATTGTGCAGTTGTGTAAGAGCAGTTCTCACATTGTTTCATCTCCAGGAAACACGGTTCTTCACATTCTAGTTCTTCAGCCGAACAGGACATTTGCATGCCAGATGTACAATCTCATCCTTTCCTATGACAAACAAGAAGGGAACTTGGAACCATTGGACTTGATTCCCAACAATGAAGGTCTTACTCCATTCAAACTGGCTGGAGTTGAGGGTAACACTGTGGTGAGCACATGGCCCAGTTGATCTCTATGGGAATATTTGGGGGCGGGGGGGAAACAATTTTAAGAATATAATTAGTTTTAATATCTTGTTTTGTCCTCAGAAAAGTCCTAAACATTTATATTGGGCTCCCTGACATTAAATACTAATTAGACCAAAAGCCAGATTCAGAAGTTAAATCTTGGATTGTTATGGATTATTGTTTTGTGCTGTAGCATGCTCATAATTTAGATCCTCCTTTTTTCTTCATATATAAAGCAACAAAATTTAAAGTTCCATTTATGTGCTTCATGTATTACCTAGGAATGGAAGGAAATATACAAACCCAAGTCTCATATATATAATGACATACTTGGTACTTACTGTATTTAAGTATGAGTAGTATACTCATGGTAGTATAAGCAAATCTTATTCCTTCAGACCATTTTCTGATATAATTGTAATTCAAATTTATTTTTAGTATGAACACCTCTTTCTCTTAATTGGAAATGTGATTTTTTCCCCCCTTTTCTTTTGGGTGTTGTTTCAAGTCAGTCTTGACTCCTGGCAACTAGGTGGACTAGGTCCCTTCAGGCATGGTTTTTCAGAAATGATTTTGCTATTGCCTTGTTCCCAGGGGTTACAAGAGAGAGAGAATGACTGGCTCAAGGTCATACAATTAGCAATAGCAATAGCACTTAGACTTATATACCGCTTCATAGTGCTTTACAGCCCTCTCTAAGCGGTTCACAGAGTCAGCATATTGCCCTCAACAATCTGGGTCCTCATTTTACCCACCTCGGAAGGATGGAAGGCTGAGTCAACCTTGAGCCGGTGAGATTTGAACCGCTGAACTGCAGTTAGCAGTCAGCTGAAGTAGCCTGCAGTGCTGCACTCTAACCACTGCGCCACCTCGGCTCTTGACTTCATATCTAAAGCAAGACTTAGTTTTGGTAGATCTAGAAAACAGACTCCTGGTTTCTAGATCAGTGCTTTTAATCAGGATCCTAATGGATAAATCAGGATCCTGATGGATAAAGTTCTGGATCCTAAAAGCTTATAGCCCTTTGAACCATTAAGGCTGTATTTCAGAATTTCTGCGCTTTCATCCAATTCCAACATCCAGAGTTGAATTATTTTGAAACACAATGCCATCGTTAATACATTCTAGTACTGAAATCTTATCAGCAATCTGATGTAAACAGTCCTGTGCTGTTTTTCTTTTTCAGATGTTCCAGCATCTTTTGCAAAAGCGTAAACAAATAATGTGGTCTTTGGGACCTATTACTACCATTCTCTATGACCTTACAGAAATTGATTCCTGGGGTGAAGACCAATCTTTTCTGGAACTTCTTGTATCAACAAAGAAAAGAGAGGTACTATGGAGCTCAGATACTTTTAATCTTCGTAGAATGATGACTGCTTCTATTATTGAACAAGGAATTTGAATGTTCTCCTAGATCACGGGTGTCAAACTCGCGGCGTCACATTGCTGTCACGTGATGTTTCGCAACGTTTTTCCCCTTTGTGGAGCTGGGGTGGGCGTGGCCTGCATGTGACGCATCCGGCCTGCGGGCCACCAGTTTGACACCCCCTGTCCTAGATGTTCATATGAATTGCATTGTCTATGAACTTTTTGTCCAGCTGATGAAGAAGCAAAAATTGCTGAGATTCTGATAATAGAATTCACACCACAGACTTCAGAGATCAGACTAAGAGAACAGTCTTTCAATGCAAATTGTACAATTACTAATGCAACAGGTGGACAATTTGACTGAATAAGCTAAATCTCCTGTACTCGTTACATTTTTTCATTCAAATAAAGAAGTAGACTGTAGTTAAAATATTCATAACATAAAACACCTATTTGAAAATTTGCTCCTTCTGTATTTACAGAATGTTATCTGATGTTTTAAAAAATAACAATTTAGAAGAGCCCACTATATCATTCTTTGATTTATAGAAAGTTGATTTGTTGCATGGGCTTCCTATTTGTTTTCTAATTTTATTTTTTCATTCATCTCTGAAAATGATCCCAGAAAGTTCAAAATTTCCTTCAAATAAAATATAGTTAATTGGTTCCTTTTGTTTATATAGCAGCATTCTTCCTGGAGCTGAAGGTGATTTACACAATGTTTCCTCCTCCTGGAGTTTTTCTCTCTCCAGAACAACCCTTTGACGTAGGTTGGGCTGAAAAAGAAGGAATGGCTCAGTGCACCCAGTTCCCTAGCTCAATGTGGACTTGAACCTGTCTCTCCCAACACTATTTTCCAGAGTTCCACGGAACTTGGATGGCTAGTATTCAGCAGGATTTATTTAAGGGCCCAGGAACTATATAAAACATTAACAGTATTACTGTTTGTAATGGAGTTAGTGATATGATAAAAATTAATCTGGAACTCATCCCATTATTTAGCCTTATATGATTTCTCCCCCCCCCCCCCCCCCCCAATTTATTTCTTTCCTGTGGTTAACTTCTCATTACAAAGTTGCAATTTACCTTTTGACCTTGAGCCAAAAAGCCCCTTCTTGTGTTCCTCCACCCCCACCTGTGTCACTTTCCAAATTTGCATTGTACTTAAGGATGCAAGAGATGCAACTGTACAGTAAAGAGTTTTAGCCTCTGAAATGTAATTCCCAAAATAGAAAAATCTTCACAAGTCTTTATGGAACTGTAGATGGTGAAGAGATTTATATCCTGCCATTATTTTATAGTTTGTTTGGTAATAACGTAAGCATTGTAGCCCCCTCTATTTATTTTAAGGCAAGGGCTGTAGCTCAGAGCTAGATAATTTATTTTGAATTCAAAAGTTCTTGGTTTTAATTCCTGGCATGATGGAGATACCAATGATGATCACACTTTCTCAAATCTTAGAAAGCCATTGTTAGTCAACTTTGCCACCTTGTAATTGTTCATTCCACCTCTGGTTGTAACTGAGAAAACAGATCAATTGTCCTGGAAAGATAAATTGTTTGCCTACTAAGACCTTGTTAACCTTACTGGATTTTGCATGTGCTATCTGGCTGTCATCATGTTAAATTTAATAACTTGTGAGGTATATGGGAAGATTTTTTTTTTACACAACTTACGGTCATCATTGACTTTATAACACCAATTTCCAACTTTACTTTTGTGAAGATTATATATGACATTTGACAGCTTTTGACATCTTTGAACCATAAACAATCAGAAAAAAAGTAGCTGCATTTAGTTAAAATCATATTCACAGATGGCAGCACTCTGAGTAATGAGACAATTCGCTTCAAATTTCTGTCCTTATATACATATTTTATTCACTGGGATCATTCCATATCTTAAAGAAATTTTAATCTTTCCCCCCTTCTGTCAATTTCAGGTTTAGGACTGATTATTGAGTGTCATTACAGATCCCAGATACTATCCATTGACAAGTGTAGCTCTACACTGGTTAGACTCATAGATTGCCATAAGCCTTGGTTTATTTCAACTCAGCTTACTTTAAAAAAAATCATTCCTTAGCATATGTGTGAAGTTAGCAACATATATTCTTTAATATTTTAAAGGAAGCAGGTAAATTTATTAATTTGTGTGTTTAAAATAGAATCAGTTCACCCATTCTTTTTATATCAGGCAATTGATATACATTTTACAAGTGTAACTGAGTTCAGTGAATAATATTTGTTGTATTGATCCATAGTTTAGAATGCAGTAAGTTAATCCTAAAATTCTTTTTATATATAATTTGTTAAAGAAGTTTTTCGAGTAAAACTTTTTAAAAGAAGTTTTTCGAGTAAAAACAATACAAATTTTAAGTTCAACATAAGAGAAATAAAAATACTCAAAAAGTGAAAAAAAGAAAAATAGAGAAAAGAAGAAAAATAGAATAAATAGAAGTGTTTCCCAATCTTCTTAGCAGCAGTTAAAAGTACATTTACATTTTATCATCTCTCTCTAAAGATACATCAAAGTTAATTCTAAAATTCTAATGCAGAAAAAGGTGAATGATCCAATTAGTTTAATATTAGCATCATACCAAATCATGTTATATAAGGATTTATATGATTCACATATAATTCTAAGTCATTATATGACTTGCATCATCCATCCACTTAGCATTCTGATTATAACGGCGCATCACACCTAATCACATAATTTGTGATTTCAAACTGTGATTAGAAAATATACCTTCAATTAGGATTTCTGATTCTGTTTATTGGTCAGAGCAAAACATTGCTTTGCAGTTCAGGTTTCATTTGAAACTGTAATCAAATTTCATAGCCATGGGTAGGCATGCTTCGTAATGTAAACAATTCCATATAAATGAATGATCTACTAGTTTTCCTTCCCTGAATTCAGGAGACCTGGGATAATAAAATAATGGATCATACTAAGTAATCAGTGATTGCAATATACAAATGTCAGACTCTGAGCCCTACAATATTGCCCATCTTGAAAGTTATATGAATTGAAATACAAATAGATAGACATTTGAATGCAAAAGAAAATAATAAGAATAAATTCTGATTGGGAAGCAGGGACAGAGTGAGACTAAATAAATTATAAATAAATTATATCCAATCTTTAAAAAAAAATTGTGAGAGCTTAGAGGAGCTTGCCATCTGGCCCAAGCCTGCCAAGATTGCTCAATCTAATCTTATCAAAGACCAGATACCTTGTGTGTGTAACTACCCAGTTTCCCCCAAAATAAGACATCCCCTGATAATAAGCCAATCGGGCTTTTGAGTGCATGGCAATAAGGCCAAGCGCTTATTTCAGGGTTCAAAAAAATATAAGACAGGGTCTTATTTTCGGAGAAACCCGGTACACTTGATCAAATAAAGTATTTGATTCTTTTTAAAAAATCCCCTTATTTATCATTGGCTAATCAATGCAACATATAGTCAAGCAGTTGATTTGAAGATAGAGGGAGAGACCTTAAAATATATATTAACTTAAATAAAACAGAGTGCCTGATGAATGAGGAACGTATAACAAATAGAGCTCTAGTAGGGACATACCTGCTGAAAAAGTGAGATATCTTTACAAATCAAATCATCTAAGTTAAAAAATTTTTTCAAAGGTAACACCAATTTGCTGGATTGGGTATGTGACAAAGGGCTGTTTAAGTTCATAAATATACTATATAAATTGTTGCTGAGTTCTCAACTATATAATAGGCAATTGTAGTGACAGATCAATCCAATACAAAGCTATTGATGGGTACATTCATTGGAAAACACTGATGATTGTCAGTACAGTAATATTTGGATAAACTGCAGGAGAGTTTGCTTTTAAAAAGACTCAAGCACAAAAGTAGCTAAAAGGACTAAACCATTGAACCCTTTAATCAATTTCATATTCATTTACAGATAAGAATAATAAGAATATGGTCTAGAGGTTACTTTAAATTCCAAAGACATGCTTTTTCATGTTATGGATCATTTTCTAGCATATACTGACATAGTATATGGTCTAAATACTAATGTGCAGGATTTTGCAAAATATATTATTAAATATAGTGCTTTTTGTATATAGATTGAATATGCATGTGCAAAGTGCTAGATGGCAGGCAGAAAGGCACCAGAATCATAAGGGACAAAAGGGACACATATGAATCATAACCATTATGTGTACTTAGGTTAACTTTCAGGTAGGATTAAAGTGTTCATATTAAGTATTGGGAAGGATTATGTAAGGAAAAGGATAGTCACCACCAAGTAAGGTAAGTCATCAATTAAATTCATGGCAAAAAAACCCCAATCCATGGCTAAAGGACAGCAAACTAAGAAAGACCAAGTACTGTAGAAGCTTCCCACTCCATAATCCCAGTAATTGATGTAATAATTTAATAATTTAATTTAGCTCTTGCATTCACACCTTTGGAAGTCAAATATTTTCAAAGAACTTATTTTCTTTAAAGGCTTTAGTTCAGCATGAAAAGAATTAGAATGCCAATTTCATACTCATTTGCCAATTTCATATTCATTTCATTCATTTACTGTCAGGGTATTCCCCCCCTCCCTATCCCTCAGCTCCAGTGTGGCAACACTGAAGCCTCAAAATGGCCTCTGTCAGGTCAGCTTCAGGGTTGACATTTACGTAATCATTTGTCCAATGGTTACATCCTTCTATTTTAAAAGACATCCATTGATTGATTGCCAATGGTTTGAGGACTTAATTCAAAATATCTTTAAAACTGCATGACTTGTTATGAACCTGCTGATCTGCAGTAGAGGCCTTTTGAAAGAAGATGCATAGTTTTCTCAGGAGTGCACGAAGAGCTTTTTTCTCCCAACTGCTCTCCAATTAAGGAATACCCTTCCTTTTGAAAGTTCACATGTCTTTTTCCTGTTTTTAATCTTATCTTTTTCTTTTCTTGGAATACTGCCTTGCAGTTCTTTGTGAAAGAAGGTATATAATGCCCCCAATATATAAAATTAAGATAAATTTGTAAGAATATATTATTAGGGCCACACTAGTGGCTGATTTTTGAAATATGGGACTTTTAGAGTTAATTCCCAGGTTTGTTTTTCCCCCTGCCTCTTCTTTCCAGGCTCGCCGTATCCTAGATATTACTCCTGTGAAGGAACTTGTGAACCTGAAGTGGAACACATATGGGCGTCCTTATTTCTATTTCCTGGCTCTGTTTTATGTCCTCTATATGATTTGCTTCACCATGTGCTGCGTTTATAGACCACTGAAAAATCGCTCAGATAATCAAACGGACGAGCGGGATAACACCATCATTGTGCAGAAAACATTGCAGGTATATTGGTGTCATAACTACGGGTTTCTCTGTGAATCTAGGCAAATTGTAAAATAACTGTTTTCAAAATGCAGCACAGAAGAATCGACAAAGTTAAATAAAATTTTAAACTTTGCAAAAACTCTTTTTGAAAATGCTCCAAGAGGCCGCGAAGAAAAAGGCTGCCACAATTGTGAGAATAGCTTAAAGATAAGGAAAAAAAATCACTGAATTTGCCAGCAAGGCTCTGGCTTTCACTAGCCTTTCTCGAATGAGTCATTCTCACCTGACCCAAGGACAAATAATCCACATTTCTTAGATGGAAGATTAAAACACGAA
Organism: Thermophis baileyi; assembly: GCA_003457575.1. Classification (NCBI taxonomy): domain Eukaryota; kingdom Metazoa; phylum Chordata; class Lepidosauria; order Squamata; family Dipsadidae; genus Thermophis; species Thermophis baileyi. Next base: position 307,008 of record QLTV01001691.1, on the reverse strand, counting down.
AGATCTTTCCTGGTATTCAACTGTATCTCTTCAGTCTGTAAATGGAAATTAGCATTTATTTACAACACTCCCTTGCTATAAAAGCAAGGTAGCAAAGGAAAGATTCTACTCTTTCACTGGCTTGCAGTATTTGATTTCTATGTTCAGGAAAGAACATACATGTTACTTGTGCAAGGTCATCTTTTGGTTCATCTTTCTAATAACAGTTTCACTATCAAATCAATGCTGCCAAAAGAGAAATAATTAAATTAAATTACACTATATAAATTAAACGTTTTGATGACACCAGTTCCAGATTTTTCAGATCTCTATCGTCTCCTTATACTTTGCTGTTTTTAGGAATCATATCTGACATATGAGGATCAACTCAGGCTTGTGGGAGAGTTAATTACAGTGATAGGAGCCATGGCAATTTTACTCCTAGAGGTAAGGACAAAAGAATAAAGTTCTATTAAACTGATCTTCATTAAAGTATATCAATATCAAATTGGCAGTTCTATCTGCCAATGGAGAGACACTGTATACCTAAGCAATCATATGTTATCTGAAATCAATAGAATTGTCTTGAAAACCATGATGCTACATATGCTACCTGTACTTCTGACTTTCCTGCTGGGAGGTATCCAGAGTTAATTTTTGTTTTGGAAATAATTACCAATAGTTCCAGTTTTTCCAATAGTTTGGAAAAAGTAATCACAGATGAGCTGATTGTGGATGAATACAGCCAGTAATTGTTAGCAGGATCTGTATATACTGTAATAAAATAATTGATATTACAATTTGAATTCATTTTTTAAAAATCACCGGCTTACTAAATTTTACAGGCTTAAGGCATTTTATATTTGTACTGTTTGGAGCATTTTAACATCTTTTCACCTTTTGCTCATTTAATCACCAATATTAAAATATTTTTTACATGTCTTTATTCTGCAAAATAACTACTCTTAACACGAAGTGGTTTAGATAGCTGACTTATCAAGGTGTTGCTACCTAGTGAAAAGGAGTGACATTTTTGCTTGCTGATAGTTGTAGTGTATAGGTTTCCTTTTACAAAATCATGTCAGGTACAGGTAGCACTTGACTTACAACAGTTCGTTTAGTGACCATTCAAAGTTACAACGGCACTGAAAAATGTGACTTATGAACGTTTTTGTTAGGACTCTGTCCAAACGGTTGGGTTGGTTAATATAAACAAGCCACAAATCACTGTTTAATGTATATATGTAATATTGCTTTAAATGCATTGGTGCATTCTGACTGGCAGTAACGGCCATAAGAGGGAGCTAGAGAACATGGTTAGTTCTCTCTCTTTTGCTGATTCATTGCTGAGTGACTTCGTAAAGTAAGCTCTGTGTGTAGCTAGCTATCTGTGATAGTAAAGAGAATCTTTGTTTACTGATTAAGACAAAGAAAGGCTGGTAAGAAGACTGCTGTACTTCTGAATACTGACTGATAGAACGTGTATGATTCGGACTGTTATTTGGACTGTGCTATCTCTTTAAGTAAACTACTTTTATACACTTTAACGTATCTGTGTATTGACTGAATCATTACTCATATCTACTGCAACATTACGGTGAACTGTGCAAACCTTCAGGGCCCAGAGGTTACTCTGCACAATTCCTTAACAGTTTTTCACAGTTACGACCTTTGCAGCATCCCCACGATCATGTGATCAAAATGAATCGGATGCTTGGCAACTGGTTCATATTATGACCATTGGTATGTTCCAAGGTCATGTGATCACCTTTTACGACCTTCTGACAAGCAAAGTCAATTGGGAAGCCAGATTCAGTTAACAACCGGGTTACTAACTTATCAGTGATTCATTTAACTATGGCAAGGAAGGTCGTAAAATGGGGCAAAAGTCACTTAATAAATGTCTCACTTAACAACAGAGATTTTGGACTCAATTGTGGTCATAAGTTGAGGACTACCTGTATTAACGACATTGTCCTCATAATGGCTTGTTTTTCTCTATTTTTTCCTTGACTTGGGCACAAAATATGTTCTGAACTCTGTACTGTTGAGTCAATTTCTAGAGGTAGCACATTGGTGATTTCAGTCCTCAGTTGAGGATTTCAGTCCTCAGCACATTGGTGATTTCAGTCTTCAGTTGGTTATAAACTTTTGATATATATTTCATTTTTTATAGATTCCAGATATTCTAAGAGTTGGAGCCACAAAGTACTTTGGACAAACCATCCTGGGAGGACCTTTTCACATAATAATGTGAGATTCTACAGTTCCAAAACTCACAAATACTCTTTATACTCTGCCATTGTAATTTTCCGTTCACCATTTTTCTCTTCCATTTCTATTTGTTTCAAAACTAGATTTCTTTCTTTGCAAATTTGTGTCTCTTAACATCTGTTTAAGTTCTGTCTGGCGGGGTTGACTGCTGAATCTCCTGAAAAATTTGAAATTCCTCAGATGTTTCAACTTGAGACACATTAAAATTGACAACAAACAATTTTTTACAAGAAATGCCTTGTTCCAGCAAAAGGGAACAAAGACACTGTCCTTTCTATGAATGCACATGAGCATATATTTACATGTATTGTCTGCTCTTGCATGTTTAGGGCTCAATTCTGTCTTAATTAATTTTAGGTTGTATTAATTAATTACTCATTCTCACTTAGTTATATTTTCCATTTACAGCATCACATATGCCTGTGTGATCTTGATAACAATGGTAATGCGACTGACCAGCACAGAAGGAGAAGTGGCCCCCATGTCCTTTGCCCTGGTGTTGGGCTGGTGCAATGTCATGTACTTTGCACGAGGATTTCAGATGCTTGGGCCTTCCACCATCATGATACAGAAGGTAAGGAAAGTAAAGCTAAAAACAAGTCAAACTGAGAAAGAATTCCACAGGTAGTCCTCAACTTACAACTATAAGTGAGCCTACAATTAACAGATGTGATGCAGTCATAAGTCAAGGCATTGCATGACTAGAGATGTAAAATTTCTAGAAATTTTGAAGATCGGAAAAAAACCCGTTTTTTTTTCCGTTTTTTGGGGGGGAAAACGGAAATTTTCGGAAAAATTGAAAAAATGCTACATTAGCACTTTTTTGTCTTTTTAAGATTGAAAGTCATTCTGTTACTTTAGGAACATAAAATATGACTATGGACAATTTGACTTGGCATAAAATTATCACAACTAGCATATTAAAAATATAAAAACCCACTAACATGCAAAAGCAAAACTGAAACCTTTTTCTTGTTACAATAGCAGTACCTCCTAAAGGAAGAACTGCATAGGGAAGTGTTAAGAAGAGAGTGGGACTAAGTTTCAATGGACATTTAATCAGAATCATTGCTTGTCCTCACTCAGTGCACAGAAATTAGAATAATCTGATATCATACATTTTTTTTAGAAATGATTTGGAAAATATTTGAACACCCTGTCTTAAAATATTTTACTCATCATGTTAAAATAAAATATTCCACAATGTTTTTTTTTCTTTTTTCAATTTTTCCAATTTTTTGGAAAAAAACAAAAAAGCCTTCAGGAAAAAAACAGGGAAAAAACGGTTTTTTTCCGAATTTTTCCGGTTTTTTTCCGGGCCTTCACATCTCTATGAATTAATTTTGCAATAGTTTGTGTGGTAGTTGTTAAGCAAATGTCGCAGTGATTAAACCAATCAATTTTCCCCAGTGGGTGTTTGTTTTTGTTTTTTGTGTCAGAAACTGGAATCCAACACCAGAAACTGGCAAGAAATGTCACAATTTCTGTCACAATAGCAAGGAATGCTGCAAATGGCTGTAAAGCCAAGCTGGTTGCTAAGCAGCCAAAACGCAATCACATGGCTGCAAGGGTGTGTGTGGCTATTGTAACTTCAAAACGGGTTGTAAGTAGCTTTTGGGTGGGTCCAGTGTAATTTTGAATAGTTGTTAAGTGACTGGTTGTAAATTGAGAACTACTTGAATTTCTCTGAGAAGTACACCTTTTCTAATAATTGGAACTGAGAATTTAAAGGTCAGACAACAGTGGGAAAAGGAGAGCTGGAGAAAAGTTAGACATAATAACATCATTGTTTTATCTTCTCTACAGATGATATTTGGTGACCTTATACGTTTTTGTGGGCTAATGGCTGTTGTCATATTTGGCTTTGCCTCAGGTGAGCTCTAAAGGAAGATGTGAACTTCCAAGATTATCCCAATCTTCTTTGAATGTGCAGTCTGAGAATCTGTTAATGTCCTTATTATGCTATTCATCATTTCTCCAGTGGAAAAAAAAATTTCCCTCTATATTTCCAGGTTTTGTTTTGTTTTTTAAAAAAATTGTACCCATGTTTTTGTAATAGTGGCTTTCATAAGAACCCTGGAATTTTATGGAATTTTAAAGGAGTGCCATAGCAATATTAGCAGATAATGCAATCTAAAACATAAATTGTTTGGTATTCAATGCTGAGTTTTCACTGTCATGCACCTGGAAGTGCTGGACATATGTTCTGTGAATTTGATCAGTATACCAGCTTAGCAATATTGACTGGTGTCTTCTTTGAACAAAATGTATTATAATTTGGAGGGGGAGGCAGTATGTTCCTAAATATTAGTGGAAGAAATGGAGGAATAAATAGCAGGAAATATTGTTATCACTTTGTTGGTAGCCATTGTTAAAAGGAATTCATCCTAAATGTGTTATAATTTGGGGGCAACGTGCTCCTAAATATTAATGGAAGAAATGGAGGAATAAATAGCAGAATAAATTGTTGTCAGTCTTTTGATGGCCATTGTTAAAACTGAAAAGAATAGATCCTTTGCTCTAATCTAGCATGGTTCTTATGTTTGGGAATTCTGTAGGAAATGTACTGAGGTTTCTTGTGCAACCTTTTAAGAACAGTATGTTCTTAAGATACAAAGTTCAAAAGCCATTATTTTAGATGATGGTTTACCCTGAGCCTTCTGTTATTCTGTTTCTCCATATTTTTTTAAGAAAATATACTATTGCACATTGTTGCCTACCAAACACACCTAATGACAGATTGTGCTCCTTTTCATCCATATCTGCATCAGGGGTGAAATCCAGCAGGTTCTGACAGGCTCTGGAGAACCGGTAGCGGAAATTTTGAGTAGTTCGGAGAACTGGTAGCGAACATTTTGAGTAGTTCAGAGAACCGGCAAATGCCACCTCTGGCTGGCCCCAGAGTGGGGTGGGAATGGAGATTTTGCAATACCCTTCCCCTGCCACGCCTACCAAGCCACGCCCACAGAACCGGTAGTAAAAAAAATTGGATTTCACCACTGATCTGCATATCACATGTTTAAAATTGCCTGCTTCTCATCTGCTTTTGTGGGACTTCCGCAGCATTGAATATCAGCATCCAGTTATTCAAGTTATGGAAGAGAAGAAAAGAATTTACATGCCTGCCTTAGATTTTTCATGAGAATTAAGAGAGACTATTAACCTTCAGGACAAGTAAACTCAGAGAGAAAACATCAGCAGAAAGACAGATAAGGAATTAAGATTCTTGTGGCAGAGTAGTTGAAAGGAATAGTGGAAGATGAGAATGTCATTATCTGGTTGTATGTGTGTGAGTGTATATACTATGTATATGTAGCTGACTGCTCATTTTTGTTTCATCAACAGCTTTCTACATCATCTTTCAGACAGAAAATCCAAGCAATCTGGGACAATTCTACAATTATCCCATGTCTCTCTTCAGTACGTTTGAGCTCTTCCTTACCATCATAGATGGACCAGCCAACTATGATGTGGATCTGCCATTCGTGTTCTGTGTGGTGTATGCTGCTTTTGCTATCATTGCTGCTTTGCTCATGCTCAACCTGCTCATTGCCATGATGGGTGACACTCATTGGCGAGTAGCCAATGAACGGGATGAGCTTTGGCGAGCACAGGTGAGATTATAGTCATGCAATGCAGTACAGTCTGTTGAGAAGTCATCTATTTTTGCTGCTTTGGACATGTCTGCAGTGGAAATTTAGACCACTTTACAACTGATTTAGTTGCTATGGCTCCTGATGAAGAGCAGCAGCCGCCCAGAGTCCCTTGGGAGTTGGGCGGCATACAAATTTAATAAATAATAATAATAATAAATAATAATGAAGCATTTCTGGGGTTTGTGACCCTAAAAGGGACTGGAGTGTCCCAGAATTATCTTTTATAATTTTTCAATACAGTATATTTGGAAGAAATCATACCAATTAAATAAACTAGTCTATGTTAAGATAAAATTATAATACTGATATGCCCTTATTCTGTAAAGTTTTGTTATGGATGCCACTACTATTAGCTGGGTGCTAATTTAATGTTAACTCTTTATAAATAATTATATTTTCCACTATTGACCATCATCACACTCAGCTAGAAGCAGCTGTTAAATTAATTTGTAATTCTAATTCATTCCAGTTCATTTAATGAATGCATACTTTTCAGCATACAGACTTGCATGTATGAATGAAAAATTTAAGGATTCAGATCTGCTGTGCATGGCTAGTGAAGGAAGAAGTGGCAATGTACTCATGTTTAAAGAACTGAGTCCAGAGGCAATCTAAAGACCTCACAATTAGTTTCTAGAATCAAGGCTGCAACCTGTGTAAAACATTGAGCTCACAACAAACATGGTGGAACTCACCTCTGTGTAAACATATTATATCATATTCAAATCCATTTCCCTTTTGCTTATATGTAATGTGCAGTTTTAATAGTGAAAAGTCCTTTCAAATTGTTCATAACAACACAATGTCATGTTCAGGTTATTTTTGAATAGTTAAAGCTAAAAATAAGGTACAACAATTTGAAAGATACTTCTATACAACTGTGATTATTCCCCCATATCCTTTTTCTCATTCCTGCCAATGCAGTAATACTGTGTCCATGTTGTACTCTACAAACTGCAAATGCCACTTCCATGTGGTAGCATGCTCTGTCAGTCAAATTATTTTCTGTTACAGATTAATTAACTATCCAGAAAATAAAGTCTAATCTCTTCTCCCCCCCCCAAAAAAATTAGGTTTTTTTCCCCTAAATATAGAGAATTATTTTATATTAGAAAATCATTTGATTTCTTGTCCTATGCATGAAAGGGGAGAAATTGTTTTGAGCATGAGAAGATAAAACATTTTTTATAAGAATGTTCTATCAATATGTTTGAGAGGGCTGTGTTCAAAAACCAGCAATCAGTTTGGGTGTTCCACCATAGGGAACAAAGAAACTCAAAGCAAGCTCTTCTACCCCGTATTTTTTCATCCTGAGAACACACATTTAGATTGCATAGTAATTCATAGGTAGGTAGGTAGGTAGGTAGGTAGATATAGATGATATAGATATAGATATAGATATCTCCTCTCAGCACATAACAATCACCTATTAAGCATGACTGTGCAGGCTGTAACCTTGCACAAACAGGAAGCAAGAGAAATAGATTAATCTCAACACAGCCTATGAACAACATTAACAAAATAGATTAATCTAAAAACAGCATATGAACAACATTAACACAGCAAAACATATTCCAGTGACAAAGACACACACACACACACACACACACACACACACACACCACACACAGAGTATCTACCTAATGCACATGAGCAATGTATACATTTTGCCCTTGGTAACCATTGTAAATCTCAAAAATCAAGGCAACCTAATTTTTCCATTTGGCAACCTGACAGCTAAATAGTACAGTAGCACAGTGCACATGCTAAGACAACCCAGAGCAATAACATTCTATTACCAACAGTCAATTAATTTTGCTATAGGATAACATGTACTGTAACTTAATCTCAGAATATTGCCGAACTAATTCTCCCTCACTTCTCCCTTTCCCTCCTCAACCAGTTCTAGATAAAGACAACAGGGATGCAGCCTTTGCTGTATTAGCTTACCAGACTTCTTGGTTTGGAGGATTTTTAAAAAGAAACTAACCAATCCCAGAACATTCTTTCACTCGAGACGAAACTTCAAAACATGGAGTATTTTGTTAGTTTGGAACACACAAAAGGATTGTTTTATGTTCAGGATATTCTTACCTATGGCTGTTGAGCTGAAATCTGAACAGTTTGAAATCACATGCCTACAATCTAATTATGTCAGCGAGAATTCCTATACATGAAACTTTATTTTACATAACTTGCTAGCTTGTGGTTTTAACTGAATACCAGTATTTATTCAGTGCGTGCAAAATTAAACAAATCTGAAGAACTGTTTGTTTATATGAAATATATAAAGATAGAGCTACTTCACAGAGATAATAGAAAACTAATTGAAGCATAACCACATTTGTCACTGAACATGATTGTGAGGTGGAAGGAGCCCCATTAAGCCAAGTGCACCTGGCTCTACCTGCTGTGTGCAGATTGTATTATGGATATTTCCCTCAAAACTCAGCTTTCCTTTACAAAAGCTGAATTGTTTATATTCACATGAAGCCTCCACCACAGTAGAGAATTTGTTAATTTTTTTAAAAACAGTTTTATTCCCTACCAAATCAAAAGAGACTCAACACCATTAGCATTTAGTACAATTGAAGGATTAGTAAAATGTACCGTCTCTAGTCATCTTAAAAATCCCATAGGGGAGAGAGCTTTACAAACTTCTGGGGATGTAGAATTGCCTTCTTGTCCATGTCCCCTAACTCCAGCCCTCCCTGAGATTTTCCCACAGGACGGGTGGATTTAATTCAGACAAAGCAGTGCCTGATAAGACTTAGAGCTACATAGATCAGGCTCTGTAGGTCATTATCAACATTTTGAACTGAGCCCAGAGGCCATTTTAGGAGAGATGTTATTGTGCAAGGATGGACTGCCCACTAAAAATCTTTTTGCCACATTCTGGACTCAGATTGATCCAGAGGCTGGCGCCTTATAGAGCATGAAAAAAATCACCTAGCCAGGTGATGATCAAGACTCCCAAATAAACCATCTTGAGTGCCTGTCAATCTCTAACTGTAGCAGAAGATTGCACTGTAAAATAGATGGTTGCTTTTGATTTTGTGTCTGGTCATATTTGTATGTTTTTTTTTTTTTCACTTTGGTTCCACTTACTGAATTCTAATAAATTAAACCTAATTATGTATTTGAACCATTTTCTATTTTATTTTTGAATACAAAAGTTTACCTGGTTTTGTGGCAGGATTGAACTAATCTGTTTGCTTTCATACAGGTGGTTGCTACTACAGTCATGCTTGAACGGAAACTCCCGCGATGTCTTTGGCCTCGGTCTGGTATTTGTGGCCAAGAGTATGGGTTAGGAGACAAGTGGTTTCTCAGGTAAACTCCTTTTACCTAGTTGTGTATTGCCTACAGGAATAGTCTCAGGGGTGAAATCCTCCGGGTTCGGGCGAGTAGGTAACGATTGCAGCAGCTGGTTCAGAGAACCGGGATGGCAGTGTGAAGCTCCACCCACCTGCCCCAACATCATCACTTCCTGGTTTTTTAAAAAACTTTTTAAAGCCTATTTTCCCTGCCGGTTCCCCTGAAAGAAAGAAAGAGAGAGGG
>QLTV01001691.1:271223-297409 GCA_003457575.1 Thermophis baileyi | reverse complement strand
AGCGAAGTGACATTCTGGGTTAGCTGAACAACAAACTGGATAAAAGGAAGGATTCTTATATGGTTCTATGTTTTTGAAGTTTTGGGGTTTGTGCAATATGGGCTTTGTGTTTCTAAAAGGGTTTGGGTGATTCCCATTGTGGCTAAATGACTTTCGTCCTGTGTCGGGTCTTGAGTGTGGGGCTGCTTATTCTGATTCTACTACTGTGTTTTGTTAGCTGCCAAATCTTGCCATGGGGAAATTTCAAAATATCCCGTCTTGAATGGGTTTTCTAGGGATCTGTTTGCCTGCTTGTGTGAATGGAGCCAAACGTCAGGTTTCCACTTTCTATACAGTCATTATCTCATCTCTATTGGGCAGGAATGTGGAATGAGTTTCACACAAGTTCTTCTTTAGCAGCTTGATTTTTTCTTGTTTTTCTGTGAGCCTTTTATTATGAGTAATATTTTATTGGGGGGGGGGGTGTTGCTTCCCACAAAAGAAAGAAAAAAAGAAAGAAAGAAAGGAGGGAGGGAGGGAGGAGCACAAACCTGGCTGGCACTAGACACAGCTTCAGAGGATGCTTTGAAACAGCACAGCAAAGGCTAGAAGGGACCTCAGAGGTCATCTAGTCCAACCCCCTGCTCCCTGGCAAAATGGACTGCTAAATTGGCTGCACCCACCCAGTCACATGGCCACATGGCCACACCCACCCAGTCACATGACCACACCCACCTGAAGCAACACCCACCTGACCTCCAAGCCACGCCCACAAAATAAGCCACGCCCATAGAACCGGTAGGGAAAAATTTCACATTTCACCGCTGAATAGTCTCCAGTATAGTTAATAAAATTAGTTAAAATATATCTAAGCACTTGGATATAGGAACATAAAAAGCTGTTTATACCAAGCAGAACTAGCTGTTTAATTCCTGCTAAATTGATATCCAGCTTTTTAAACACAGGCTTTTTGTTTCTTGTTTGAAAATATCAGTGACTGAATCTCAATCTGGAAATTATATTTTCTAACTAAGGACAGAATCTGAGATTGGCACTCAAATGTGAAGTCAAAGGATAATAATACAAACCCGGTCCAGTAATTCTATTACTGCTTTCTACTTTTCGGGATTCAAGTTGCCTAACTATTACGAAGTCCAGATTTACATGCCCTACAGCCAGGTGTACACCCATTCCCATGCTATCAAAACTGGGTCCTTGGTTCAAACCAGAATTTTTGTGGCTCAAAACCTGGAGAGCTGAATAATAAGAGAGCTTTATCAATGGCAGCAGAATCTGGAATCTGACTGGAGAGTCTAATGCTTGTTGGAGAGTTAGATTGATTAGTTCTGGCATTAAACCTGTTTTCATAATGAGGGATCTTGGCTAAACCTGGCATGTTAGTTTCATGATGTTTTTAGTGGGGGGAGTGTGGCATTTGCTGTTTTAGGACTTTTTTCCATTACTTTCTGTTTTTATTTTATAACGTAAGCCACCCAGGGTCATCTGGAATTGAGTGGTCTCTAAAATAAACAAATAAGTCATTACTTTTATTTGCTCTCTTTTTCACAGGGTGGAAGAGCGTCTGGATATCAGCAAGCACAAGATGTTACGCTATGCAGAGGCATTTAAAAACCAAGACAAAGAGGATTTTGATAAGTATTCTGGGAAACTATACCAATCCGAACCTTTCCGATTCAAGAAAGAAACATCTCCATCTGTCTCACGAAGCACTACTCGAAGTAGCTTCCACCGTGGTTGGCAAATCCTGCGGAACAACACCTTCAGCCACCTTCGTGGGGAAGTAAATCATGCTTTGGAAGAAGAGATCTATCATGTCTGATATGCCTCTTGAATGACTGGTCACATTACTGGTGCTTTGTGCTGCTTCACAAATTCTTCCAGTAGTTGGTGGGATCTGGGGGCAGTGATATCAGGATGCAGGATGACTTCAGTCTTCAGATGACTTCAGTTCATCTTTTCCCTTGTTCTCTGAAGGACCAACTCTGCAGAAAATTTAGATTGAAACAAGAAAAAAGATAAACAAACCAGCTAACTTCTAGCATTGCAGAAACTTTTTAAGAGGCTGAGCGTCAGTTCCCCCAAAAGGATTGGAAAAAAGTTACTGGTTTTTTTTTTATATAGGACTCCAATGCACTTTAAGTTAAATAGGTGACATGGAATTTTATCCCAGGTACAGTTTTTGTAGTCGATATGATAGGATTTCTTTTCTTGGCTGAATTGAATTCCGCTAATGTTTCCCTTGGGGGGAGGAATAACGAAAAGGTTTACAAACTTAATGGTATTAATATACAGCCACCTCTGTTTATTCTTGCTGGCTTGAAATCAAGCCTGTTACTACTCTTGACCTGTTTGACAGCTATTAAACAGGACCAGAATTTTACTTGGAGCAAATCTAAAAATAAAAACCTAATTAACTAAAACCCTAACTTTAAGTCACCTTAGTAGGTGAACTTCCCAAAAGTATTGTGTTTCCTTAAGAAGGCATCAAGATTTGCTTAAAGTAGAATACAAAGTAATACTATACATTTGTACTCAGCCAAAAATAACTGCAATTAATTTGAGTGAAATGTTTCAGAGGGCTTCTTTTCGCAGTCCCTACTTCCAAAGTGGTGGTTCAGAGATGGCCTTTCCTACAGATCCAACTTGAAAAGATCATCTTTCCAAATATAAAGTGAAACAAAGCAGGTGCTTCTTTATTAATTTATCTCTAGCTATCACTTCAAACTTTACTCCAGAAGGAAAAAGCCAATATTTCATCACTTACAGTAAAGCAAATTAATGACTTACTGCCTTTCCAGTAGCTGAGTGGAAAGTTACTCCAATTCCTCTGTAGCAGGAGCAATGAGAGACGGTTCTAGCTGGTCATATTTGCCTTTCGATTGCCCTCGTATATTGACCTGAACTATGTAGCATCAAAGAACGATACAGACAGTTTTCAGGCATTGTCAGTCTGACTCCTGCTTGATCTACTATTGCGCGAATTTGGCTCTGGCCTTCAAGGATAAGTTGGCTTGATTCTCATTCCATAACAAAAATGCATTTTCTATGCACAGATGTCTGGTAACTCAGGAATTTCCAGCTGTATTTTAAGGTTTGTCACAGTAGCCAAGGGTTCCTGAAGGACTCTCTGCCTGCTACAAATGATCTTGCCCTTGGTTGAGCTTGAGAAACGAAAGCTATGAGTACATTCTCAGCAGGGGTGGGTTCCGAAAATTTCCGCTACCACTCTGTGGGCGTGGCTTAGAGTTACCCGCGTGCGCGCTCCCCTGGTGCAATTCTGTGTGCGCGCATGCTCAGTGACTATAATCTGCCCGAAACACAGCTGAGGAGCTGATCAGCTGTGCTTCGGGCGAAGAATAAAGGACAGCCTTCACCCGGGGGCGGGTGGGAGGGCCCTTTCCAAAGCAGCAGCAGCAGCAGCAGCAGCAGCAGAGCACAAACAGCCCAAAACGAAAAAAAGCCGCCAAAAATTCCCCGAAAAAAATGGCGCCCACAGACCGGCACCGACCAAGGCGGGTCCACGACACCATCATGACGTCACCAGCCCCTCGCTACCGGTTCGGGCGACCCAGTACGAACCGGGAGGAACCCACCCCTGATTCTCAGACATAACTTCAGAGGCCAAATAAATGTTGGATTGGGCGGGTGCCACTTAAATTGGTTTCAAACCCAGAAGATGCCTCTCTGCCCCCTCTGAACCTCTCCGAACTCAGACTTGGGGTGAGGGAAGGATTTCTAAAGAAGAAATGGGGAAGAACTTTTTTTTTATCCAAGGATGAAGTTCAGAAGCTACCTCTTCAAGTTGAAGTTGGAGATTTGTCAAATCACTGTGATGAACTGAACTAGTCTTCATTAGTTATGGTTATATCTATTTCCTTTGTAGAATTTTGCACTATATGTCTGTGAAAATACAATTTGCACATGTATAAAACTGATCTATGATGCTTTAGGGAGTTTGAAAGGTAATTTAATTTCATGCCTTAATATTCTGATTTCATATTCTCTCAAATGAAGTATTAGTTAAAGAAATTCCTTAGGGGTTATTAGTAGCTTAGTAATTTCTCTAGCTGGCACAGATCTTATAGTTTCTCCAAGTGATTGGACAAGGACTTGAATTGGTTTGGACAAGAAATGATTGGATAGGCACTGAAGAGTCTGCTAATAAAACAACTATAAAACAATAAAACAAAGGAAGCAAACAACCAAGCTCAGAGACCACCAAGGACTGCGTGACTGGACAAGGATCTGCACCATGGCTCACTTCATCTATGATGTAATTTATGGGGTACCAGGATATTTGGCAGGAACAGAGAAGGCCTGGAGGAGCGTCGTCCATGGGGTCGTGATGGGTTGGACACGACTTCGCAACTAACAACAACAAGGATATTTGGGGCAATGGCATTGGTCTTTTTTCCTGGACTCTGTCAGGAAATTATGTTTTAGAATATTGATTAATTAAAATATAATCTTGCTGCCTAACAGGAATAGAATACATAGATTCAGCTCAGTCTTCTTTCTAACATTCAGCCTTTTGGAGATAAAGGATTTTATCAGTGGTGATTTTTTCTTTTAGTAAGGCAGCAATCAAGTCAAAAGTAACATAATCCAGGAAAAAACGGCACATAGAGCTGAGATCTTAAATCAAGGCAGATGTCCAATGTAATGCAAATTTGGAGCAGCTTTGAGCTAAATTTCAGGCTTCCATTTTTTATATGGAAATATGATTTATTGATGAAGCAGAAAGATATGAATATAAATCACATTGTAAATCTCTTGAAGCTTATCAAGATTTGCCTTAGAGGAACTGAATATTGTTTTAACCATCCCTAGCTCTCAGGGGAGAGGAGTCTAAAGGGAGCACATTGTTAATCCCTTTTGCTCACAACGGTTTAATAATCTATAGTGAAGCTAATATAAGTACAATTGTTTTAATTTGTAGATTGGTTTTTCTGAGTTCATTTTGTCTGAAGTTGCACTTTCTTACTCTTTTGTGTCATATTAATGTAGACATTTTTTTTACACTTTGCTAAAAGCACTTAATAAAATTTGAGATTCAATCAAAATAAATTTATAATTTTATACTACAAAACACGTTGCGGTCTAAATTAGAAAGTTACAACTATCATGTTAAGATTTCACATATAATTTGATTCCTTATGAGTTAGCAGTTTTTCAAAGACTTTGCTATGTTGCCACAAGCCATTTCAAAACCTTCAATTAATTGAACTTTACAACTAAGCCAGGGCGTATTGTGAGTGCCACTAATAACAAATGAAAAAGCCCAGTGTATTTGAGCTCTTTAGAAATAGCTATCTATTTGTATATATGTTACATCATAAGTTTTAGCAATATGTACATTTGTAATACAAACCTTGTGTTAAATCTCAGCTCTTCATCCTTTGTTTTCTGTATGGTGCAATTGTTTTTTTGGTGAGTGTATATATTTTAATGGTGTGACTTGAAGAACAAGCTTTCTCACAGTTTCGCACCTCATTTGGAGAATCTTAACAGCCAAACACATCTGAATGCTTTCTGAAGGATAATCAAGTGGAGGATTGATTGGATAGCACCTAGAAACAAACTATGATTACTAGGAGTCAGCATGGGTTGTTAAAAACATCGTATCAGACAAGCCTCATTACCTTTTTTGACAAAATAAATTAATGGGTCAGCAAAATGCTGTTGATGTAGTATACTTGGACTTCAGCAAGGCATTTGACCACAACCTACTTCTTGGTAAGATAGAATAATGTGGGGTAGACAGTACCACCATCAGATTGATTTATAATTGGCTGATCTGCTGAACTCTGGAAAGTCCTCAATGGAGCTACATCTAATGGAGGGAAACATGCAGAAGGGTACCTCAAGGATGAGTCTTGGGCCCAGTACTCCAACATCTTCATAAATGATCTATATGAGGGGATAGAAGGGGAACTCGTCAAATTTGCAGATGACACGAAGCTGGGGGGAATTGCTAACACCTTGGAAGATAGACTCAAGATTTAGAAGGATCTTGATAAACCTGCACATTGGGCCCAATCCAACAAAATGCAGTTCAGTGGTGAGAAAAGTAAGTGGTGAGAAAAAAACATGCGTTTGTATAGAATAGGCAGTGCCTAGCTCAACAGCCATAACTGTTAGAGGGATCTAGGTACCCTAGTG
This sequence comes from Thermophis baileyi, assembly GCA_003457575.1. NCBI lineage: Eukaryota > Metazoa > Chordata > Lepidosauria > Squamata > Dipsadidae > Thermophis > Thermophis baileyi. The sequence goes on along the minus strand of QLTV01001691.1, from coordinate 291,247 downwards.
CTGTGATGGCGAACCTATGGCATGCGTGCCACAGGTGGCACGCGGAGCCATATCTGAGGGCACGCGAGGTGTTGCCCTATGTCAGCTCCAGTGCGTTGGCCAGCTGATTTTCGGCCTTGGGGAAGGCTGTTTTCGCCTTCAGGAGACTTCCCTGAAGCCTCCGGAGTGCGAAAAACGGCCCAACGGGCAAACTGGAAGTTTGGAAAAATGGACTTCCGGTTTGCCCATTGGGCCGTTTTTCGCACTCCCGGAGTGCGAAAAACAGGCCAACGGGGGGGGGGCGCATACACAGGGATGCGTGCATGCGCAGTGTGGCATGTGGTGTGTGTGTTGGCACTAGCGTGCGCGTGCACTCCCATTTTTGGCACACAAGAAAAAGGTTTGCCATCACTGCCCTAGTGGATCACCTAGTAAGCCAGCAGTGTGCTACAAGCTGCCAAAAAGCCAATGCAGTCCTAGGCTGCATCAACAGCGGGATAGAGTCAAGACAATGAGAAGTGATAGTACCACTTTACACTGGTGGTAAGACTATACTTAAAATACTGCATACAGTTCTGGTCACCACGATTCAAAAAAGATGTTGGACCTCTGGAAAGTGCTCAAAGAGCAACAAAGATGATAAAGGGTCTGGAAGCTAAATCATATGATGAATAGTTGAAGAACCTAGGTATCAAAGAGAAGGAGTGGGGGAGGGATGGCAACTGTCTTGAGGAGCTGTCACAAAGTAGAGAGAGGATTGATTTATTCTTGAGGGCACCTGAAGGCAAGACATGTAATGGGTGGAACCTTGTTAAAGAGAGATCCAACCTAAAGTATGGAGAAATTTTCTGACAGTGAGAACAATTAATGGAATAGCTTGCCTCCTGGGTTGTGGATGCTTCATCGCTGAAGATTTTAAAAAATAGATTGGACAACCATTTGACTGGAATGGTATAAGGCTTCTGCCTTGAGCAGAAGGTTGGTCTATAAGACCTTGGAGGAAACTCCCAGCTCTATGATTCTATGATTCTATCTATAATATGTAAAAGCTATTAACAGTAGGCTTTGTTTAAGAAAATCAGCACTTGTGTCTAACCTGTATGCAAGTCACACATTGTTTAAAAAAGTTCAAAAAACAAATCTTTGCTACATTATCCTTTCACTAGCTGAATACCCGTGCTCCGCTACGAAAGTATGTGATCGGGCTTGATAAATCGACACTTACAGCTTGAAAATTAATGAGTAGTTACGATCGATCGGCCCCTCCTCTCCCCTTCTCTCCCTCAGCCTTGCTGGCTTAACTCAACTGTTCTGTAGAAAAGCTGCTTGCTGCTGTGAAAGTAAAACTGAAACTGAAACTCCTCTCCTCTGCTTGTGTTTTGCATTTGGAACAGATTTATTTTCAGGTGGGGAGGGGGAGTAGAACTCCTTAGCATCAGAGCGTGTTAATAATAATATAGGAAATACTAATGCTCTGATGGTCATTTGAAAAATCCTTTCTTAGTGAGCACCTAGAAGCCAAGAGGAACATACGTGGCAAATTTCAAGTTTGTAGCCTTTACGGTTCTGGAGATTTTGTGATGATGCATGAGTGGCATTTCGCTTTTATATATATATAGATTCAGTAGTACTCAGGAGTCTTCACTGGAAAGTTTTCAAATCTCTCCTAGTGGGGTAATCCCAAAATATGTGCATAAACAATATCCAGAAATCAACAATCCTTGATCAAAACGATTTTTTTTAAAAACCGAATTATCTTTGGTGTTTGTTGTCCATGTTCCACAAAATGAAAATATTCAGAATAAATCTATTGAACCTTCTTGAACATATCTACCTATTTTCTGTATTATTATATTTGTTTCTTGGGTAAATGCATGTTATTCTTTAAAAAAAAAAGCCTTTTAAGCAAAACAGGGACATAACTTCTGATAAATAAAATAGAAATGGCAGGCTCTTAGAATGATACAACCTATTTGGACAGTGAGGAAGGAAGGAAGGAAGAATATTTATATAAATTATTAAACCAAAATGAGAAAAACTGTTCAACCTAATGTTCTGTATGTATAGTGACCATATTTTCTTGAAAAAATAAAGGACAAACTTGAAAAAGAGACAAAGAAATTCATACCGTAGAATTGCAATTTTTTTATGTTTATAATTTTGCTTTAATTCAGGAGCAAAACCTCTACAAAAATGCATATTTTAATAAAGATGTCTAAATATCAAACAATATATAGAAATTTATTTTAAAAAGTCAATTCAATTTCCATATTTTTCACATGAATATGAAAAGCTGCATTAAGTGGTACCATTCGTACCATAAAAGTTAAATGTCCAAAATAAAGGACGAAAGTGAGTTATTGAAAAATAAATAAATCTAAAGGACAGCTTTCTGAAATAAATAGCTGTCCTTTATAACAATGGATATATGGTCATTCTATCATAGAATAACAGAGTTGAAACAGAGAGATAGGCTCCAGCAGTCCCTCAGTCCTGCCCAGCTTGCTTGCAGCCATGTGTGATATGATTTATTCTTTTTTCCCCAGAGACTGGTCAAAAGATGGGAATGAAAATTCAGTGTTGTATTTCTCTTTCCAGTATTGGCCTCTTGAACTCCAGAGAAGATCTAGTCTTTTAGCCTCTTTAGCTCCAGAGAAAGATCTGGTCTTTCTGTAGAGCCATTAATCTATTGCAACAAAGCTTTATGAAACTTTAAAGATTTAAAATTGCTATACCTTATTATTTCTAATATCTTATTATTTGTTACACCTTACTATTTGTTATACCTTTCATGGCCTTGCACAGCCCATGAAAGCTGAGGCCACAATAAATTGATAATTTGTTAAGATGCCAGAAAGTTCTCTTATTCAGTTTTATATTACAGTTTCTCAACATTTGTTTGAGGTGGAAGAAGAAAATGATGTGAAAGAGGAGAAGGAAGCTTTTCCACTAGACTACCTGGGCTTGCATGTTTATTGCATGTTTATCATATTAAATCACACCTAATTGAGGTAGCAGCAACCTAACCTTCACCCAGGATTCTCCCAGCTGACGTCTTTTTTTTATTTTCCATCTTACTTGTATGAGATGGATAGGCTGTTTACTTTTTATGTTAAGACATATTATCATCTTGTGAATGATAGTAATTACTGAGTTACTTGCCTTTGTGGGTAATCTAGAGCCATTTATGTTGTGCATAATTTAGCATCACCGTCATCAACTCTGTTCTGTTACTCATATATCATTATCTACATATTTAGGTTGATTCTACATGTAATCAACATTTAGACCTGATGACTTCAGGATCCATTTCAGCTTCACAGAATCAGTCAGAATAATGCTCAGATTCTAATAGGTCAAGTCAAAATGCATCTGCATTTTGCAAATTCGTACCTCTCCATCCCTTGGGGCCTGTTCACAGATTAATGCTCATTATTTGATGCCTACATGGACTGTTATTCACATATTGGATTATGAGCTGAATGTTGAGAATTTTATTTAGCTAGATATATTTTTACTTGCCTTCCTCATAAGAGCTCATGCAGCATTATGCCTTCCCTCACTGCATCTTTACTACATATACATATATCCTATCAAGGTAGATCAGCATGTTCAAGGTAAACTTTATGACTAAGAAAGAATTTGAATCTCGGTCTCACAGGAGTGGCAGCAAGGTCCAGGTAACAAAAGGAAGTTATTCTCTGTAGATTTATTTATGTAAAGTAGTTGAAGAAATCCTTGGAAACGGGGAAAAACAAATTGCAACAGCTTGCAAAGCAATACGGTATTGTATAATAATAAATACTATGTTGTGAATGTTATGGATAAGTATAAATCAAATATGAAGTCTGTAGCCCCACCATAACCATAAACCAGACAGAGTTTCCAGCCCTCCTTAGCACTCCTCTCTCACTGTTGCTGTGCCCCTGTATGCCACTGGTTTTGACAATGCAGCCCAGTTTCTGGCACTTTCCTCCAGTCACCTGAGATGGTATCCATTATCACACTATTGCTGGTTATTTTTTATTGCTGCTTCTCCCTAAAGCTACTGTGAGTTTGTTTGAGCCATAACACTAACTGGCTTGGCTTCCCTGCTCTCCATTTCTAGTCTCTACCAAGCCAGTCTGAAAGTAAGAGAGGCTTACTTCTCCCCAACTTGCTGTGGGAGTTCAGTCTTAATTAAATTCTACCTTTATCAGTTGGTATCTTCATAAGGGTGATGGTCAAATCTGGCCCTAGGTTCATGCCTTGGCATGCAGAGTCCAACAAAACAGACTTGAGACAGGAAGATCATTTTATTATAATTTAGTCAGAACGTTCTGAAAAAAAAGAATTAATCTCATTCAAAGAGGGAACCTCAAGACTCATCTTACATTCCCTTTTATAGTTAAGATACCAAAGGAAATTAAAAAAGAAAAGTTGATTGGACAGGATAAAAGCATCCTTCCTTTTGCGAAGGAAATCAGTTACACGAAGTCAAACATGTTACATATAATAACACAATTACACAAATGAATAATTTATTCATTTATTTATTTATAAAATGTATATAGCTGCCTACTTGCCCACAGTGACTCTAAGCGGCTTACAAACAATAAAAACACAGTATAGAAAAAATATTTCATCCCCTTCTCCAAGGGTCCCTACTCTGGATGTTTCTCCTTTCACATCTCTTGCATGCTGGATTAATTGCTCTCAATAATGTACTTGTTGCCATGTATACTTTGTTGACTTCCCTCATCTACTCTCTCTCCTGGACATCTCCTGAGCATTCAGAAACATAACTTTGGGGGGCTGTTTCAGAGCATCTCCTCTCCTTTCTTCCCCTGCCCTCTTCTCCCCCCCTCCCCTTCCCTTCTCTCCTCTCCTCTTAGTTAGCTTTCTTCCAGCTTCTTTTCTTCAGCAGCCACCTCCACTGTACCGTACTGAGAGCTTCTGATGTCACAACCAACCTCTCCCCTGCCCCCAAAAACCCTAGCAATCCGATGTCCTTATTTAAAACTTACTGGCTTCACTTCTTAACTTCTAGAAAAGCAAATATACATGTAACATAAACATACATTTATGAAAGAGATGGACACAGGTGGATTAAACAACCTTTACTATCCTTTCACACCAACATTCTTATCATTCAGTTCCAAGCACTGCTCCAGAGTTCAGTCAGGGAATTTTTTTTAGCCTGGCGCTGAAATGCAGATAACACAGCATTACAGCTGAAGTGTAAGCTCAAATTTCAATAGAAAATAAGAATGTGAAGCCTTGATTCTTAAGAACACGAAGCCCTGAGTTCCACTAGGTCTTGCATAAATATTGGGCGGGTAGCCCTGCTTGCTCAACATGACAAACCCTCCTCTGTGCTGCATTTCAATCACCCTAACACCAATCTTCCTTCATGCATGCTAATAATAATAATAACAGCAACATTAGCACTTCTCTTTATCCAACTGACATTCAACGGAAGGCCACTGTCCATGAAGCGGAAAAAGAAAGAGTCTGCAGTTGGGAATCCCCACAGAAGTCTGTGGGTCATTTAGAGGTCCCTGGAACAGTCTCCTGTTTTCTGGGGAACTCGTTTCCCAATAACGGAAGGAGTGCCATTTTTGTGTGTGTGACACTGTTTATTCTATGACTCTCCCCTCTCCTCTCCTCTCCTCTCCTCTCCTCTCCTCTCCTCTCCTCTCCTCTCCTCTCCTGGGGAACTCAGAACTCGTTTTCTGGGGAACTCGTTTCCCAATAACGGAAGGAGTACAATTTTTGTGTGTGTGACACTGTTTATTCTATGACTCTCCCCATGGAATCTGGGGAAACTAGACCTGTTCTTTTTGTTTATATTAAGGAAGGTCTAAAATGCCTAAAATGCAGTAAGGATTAAGCAGCTTTTTAACAAAAGAAGTTCCTTGTTCAATGGTTTATAATTTACCAAAGAAACAGTGCAAAAGGAGAACAGAAAGGCAAAGTGATTTAGGCAACAAAACACAAACTTTTGCTCACTTGCTTTTAGGATATACCCAGATTCAGAGTATTTTGCATAGTGGAGAAAGAGAATATGATAGAGAATTAGTAGAGTGTAATGATAAAAGAGCTGAATAATGTTTAGGAAGATTCAAGTTCCCATTTAGCTATGAAATTAACTTGAATGACTTTGAAAGAGTCCCTTTCTCTCAATCTAACCTTCCCCCCAAAATTAGCATGATTATACAATTGACAGGAAGTATTATGCCTGCATATAAAAAGGCAACCAATCAACCAAAACCAACCAAAATCATTTGAAGCTCATCAAAGTGTGGAATCCTTTGCTCTAGAAGACATGCTATCTTATATTCTACATCAGTGGCAGTTTTAAAATTACCCATGTTAAAAATAGCTGTAGATACCAGCTATTTTTTATACATTCTATCCTGTATCGAGGACATGTTCATCATTGTCCAGAAAACACAGATTATGTCCAGAAATGGGGCACCTAAATGATAAGACTGACCTGATTATAGTATAATGGGTGGAAAAATGAAGTCAGATTACATTTTAAGGTGATAGTATGATTTATGATCTTTACCAAAGAACTTAGAACCAAACTGCATTTTCCCTTTCTTCTTTCTTAATCTAAATGGTCTCGTTTTCCTCGACTTCTGAATCCTTTACAAGAGACTTGCCAAACATTGTAAATGCAATAAATTAAAAAAAAAAAACCACCCAAGCCAGCTGAGACTGTCATTAAATACTCCTTTCTGTTCAAGGTAATGGAATGCAAACCTATCTTCTAGGCATCCTGGATCCTTAAGGGCAATAGGGGTAAGGTGTAACTTTCTTGCCTCTCCCCAACTGCAGGCGATCCACCCCCAATAAACCCTGGAAAGTTCCCATCTCTGCACCCAATGCCCTTTGGGCTGTTCTGTTTACAGTTCTGGCCTCAGGCACTCGGGACAACCGGTGTCCCAAGATTCACGTTTTTAAGACCAGAGCGGTTTCCGTGTGTAACAATACACTAAAATATTAACGCAGTCTGAAAGGAAAATTATAATCATTTTAGGTCACTGTATCCAACAAAAAGCTGCAAAATTGCAGCCCAGGCACCCATGATTTCCAGTTAGCCAATATTCTGTTGATCTCAGTAGTAAACATTGTTTTGCCAGATGTTATTGGTTCTGAAATAACTAATTGTTAACCAAATGATTGATTCTGAAATAGCAAATTGTTTACCAAATAACTAAGAAACAAATTCCAATGTTATGCCAGGCTTTTCCTATAATCTACCAGATCCATCCGGTTCTGCTCCCAGGCTCAACCTAGCAATTATTTCTGAATTCCTAACTTGGTAGGAATTATTGCAATAGTCAAACCCCAGGGCTGCTGGAGCTCAATTGCTAGAAGGAGACACATACATGAATGGGGCTGAATTCTTCCTCATTTTATGACAGCTGTTGCTGTTTTAGTTGGAGTTTCTTCTGGTCATAAAGCCAGAACAATATGTTTTCAAACTAACAATTTGAGGATGGGGGAAATACAGTCCAGAAAAGGCTTAAACATCTCCAAATCATGACAATATGTCGTTGTTTTCGTTGTTGCTGTTGTTGATGATGATGGTGGAGATTTAAAGCACAACATTTGGGGACTAGCAAGGCAGATTCAATACCAATTTAATTTATTCAGCAAATGCTGCTTTTTTCATGAGATATAGTTCCTTGGCAAACAAACTCTGCTGAAGAGGAAGAAGCAAGTGGTTTATCTTTAAGAGCTTGAATCCCACAACGTCATCTTGTATTTGTTCACTTTTCAACCACTTGCTTCAAGCTGCATAGAGTTCATTGAACAATAATCCCTGCAATGACAACCAGTTTGTTCACTGTACATCATGACAGTCTTCATAACTAGTAAAGTATTTACAGACTATTTATTTCTGTCTCAGTGTGGCATGAATCCAAATTTGGTCACTGTGGTTAGCTTGAATGGGAAAAGATTAAGAACCATTCTTCTAAAAGCATGCTCACTGGGGTTAGATCTGATATTAGTAGATATTGTGCTTCTAGATATGTGGAAATATACCTGCTAATACGAATAGCTGAAAAGTCAGTGATGTATATATGAGTGACACTTATATATCAAGTTGGCCCGATCAAGTTGAATTAAGTCTCATGGAGTCATGGTGCTCTTGCACATTTGCATAATATTAGAGTTGGGCCTTTGTTTCACCAGAAAGTCAGTTAGATCAAGGAAGGCTACAAGGACACAGCTTTTTTTCCAATCAAATTATGGAGTGGTGTTTGCATCTCAAATAAATTGTGTATTTCTTTCTGGCACATTCCTTTGGTAAGTTGGTGACACAGAATGTCCTTGAAATGATTTGATCATGCTCAGGCACACCCAGTGGTGAAATCTGATTTTTTTTTCCTACCGGTTCTGTGGGCGTGGCTTGGTGGGCGTGGTGTGGCTTGGTGGGCGTGGCAGGGGAAGGATACTGCAAAATCTCCATTCCCACCCCACTCTGGGGCCAGCCAGAGGTGGTATTTGCCAGTTCTCCGAACTACTCAAAATTTCCGCTACCGGTTCTCCAGAACCTGTCAGAACCTGCTGGATTTCACCCCTGGGCACACCTCAATGAAGTTGTTATGTCATTAAATGGTTGTTTCAGACTTATGCAGATAGTTTCCAGATACCAGCTTTTCTTAGCTGAGTGAGCATTCTTGAATTGTTCCTGTTTCCTTCACTATGTACTTTGAAGGAATCTCCTTTCTAGTGAGAAACAAGACCATGTTGTAAATTTCTATGAATATTTCAAAGTTGGGAAAGAAAGCAGAAGACTCAAAAACACATTCCAAAAATGATTAATGAGGTTACCATTGAAATGGTCAGTATAGGATACAATAAGTAGAATTTTAATAGGAATGTTCTGTTCCAATCCTATCAACATGGCAGTCTACAAAAATGCCAGTCAGTGTCTTTTTGTTGGTGGGCTCAGTTCAAAGTCCTTCTTTTGGCTTTTAGATTTCTAATTTTGGGTCATATGTAATTCAAAACCCACTTTTTTTGCTGCATTATCTTAGGTGGTCTGCTAAGGTCCTTCCTCACTGAGGTCTTCTTGTTGAAGGGAAAGCTAACTTCTTGGTCTCAAGAAGAACTGTACCGGTTTTGTAAAATGTATTTTCATGCATGCCTTAAGGAATTTTTAACTGCTGACTTGTTGCTTGTTTGCATTTTCTTACACATAGTGTTTGTTTTAGGGTCTATTTTATCTCTGTAGGAAGGCATAAGTAGGTAGAAATTGTGCAGCTTACAATGTTTACAATAAAAAATAAAATTGGACTAGTGCTTCAGTGCTGTTGCCAGCAGGCAAGCATTTCTTCTTTCATGAAGGATTACTTCATTTACTTATGTACTTATTCATTCATTAATTCATTTGACTTATACAGTCACTTTCTCACATGACTTTAGGTGGCATTATATGCTCTATAATTATTTTTCTGGTGGCAAATTATAATTATAGGGCTTTGACCTTAAGATATAAGTTCCTTCTAGAACTCTGATACAGAAAATCACAGTTGACATTCCCTTTTTAAAAATGTTTGAGTTTGAATGTGTGCATATATGAAAAAGCCACAATTATCTCTTTTGGATTCAGATTAATTTCTCAGTTTAAAGTGTCAAAAGTCCTGGTAAAAATTGGATTTTGCCAAAATACTGAAAATACATCTTGGTTGGTTGGCCTCTCTGTTAGTCTCCCTGTTTACTGCCATTAATAACTCATTATTGCAATCAAAGATTAACTTAATTCTATCACTTTCCCAATATACAAAAAAGTGATAGACCAAATCAGCTATCACCCAGTTAGTTGTATGTCAATAATTAGCAAACTCTATGATAAATTTTTATACCATAAACATTTAGACTTGATGTTTTAAGAAAATATCTGAAAGAACAAGCAGGTTTTAGATCAGGATATTGCACCATGGTTCCATGTGTAATTTTCCACCATTTAGAGTTAGACAAAAAGTGTTCTAGCCCTATCAAAGGGATCCTTTATGACACTTTTATTGATTTAAGGACAGACTTCACACAATTCTTTAGGAGAGACTATGGAGTAAATTAGCTATATCCATTGATATGGTTGATCAAAATACATCAAAATACAACAATGCAGATTAAAGGCAATTGAAGTGGTGATTTAACCACCCCCATCCCTATCTTTAGATTAAGTTAAACAGTTAAGCATTCTTGTTCCCTTGCTGTTAAACATTTGTATAAATGACATCACTATGAACCTTTCTAAACAAGAATTCTATCCTCAACACTTGTCCACCATCCTATTTCAATCCTCTTGTGCACAATATCGCCATATTATATACAATCCAAGTGGCCTTATCCTGCTTCCTCAAAATCCAACTTTTTCTTCTACAGACAAAGATATAAGCCTCCCATGCAGCAATTGTATATGTGTCTGTTCAGATGCAGAGATTGCCCATTTGGATCATACATAACATCTGGCACTTATAAATCCTAATATCAGATATTTTAATTGTCCTTCTAATTAAGAAATTACAGTCTTCCTTCTGCAAAATGGACAACTACTACCGTATAAACATGGTCAAATTTCTAGCAATAGCTATGACTAACAGAAGTTGATTAGCTTCCTTCTTATTTTAAATGTTGTACTTGTTTTTTTGTCTGGAATGATAGATAAATAATTAGATGCAGTTTTGGAAGAAGCCAATATTCACTCCAACATTTGTTTAAGTTGGTTAAATGTGTCTAGTGAGCAGGGTAGTCCCTTGCTCTCATGCCCTGGACACACCATAATACATTCACATATTCCCAACGTTGCACTTTTTAAACAAGCTAAATCCAATGCACTTTGATTCCCTTTTCACTTTTGCATCACAAATGAAAAACTCTGGAGAAAAGCCTGGGGCAATATTTACCTAATTTTAACTCCAAGCCTAGAGAGGAACAGAGGAGCAGAAATTTTAACAGCATCTGTTCCTTGCTAGAAAATCTGCTAATGTACAGTATATGGTGCCCTTATAGGAATGCTTCTTTGCTTTCACTTGACTTTGCTTGAACCTTTCTAAATAGCCAAATGTTTTAAAGATACAACAGATGATGATGATGGTGATGGTGATGATGATGATGATGATGACTGGTTGTCAAGGATGATTAGCAAAGTCCATGATCCTAAATATTATGAATGCGTACTAATGAAGACCATGCATTTCAACTTGGATTCTGAGCTTAGGTGACATACAGGGGTGGGTTCTAACTTACCTCGCTGCCGGTTTGCTTCTTCCCGTGCCACGTGGGTGCGCGCACGTAAAGCGCGCACGCGCATGCGCAATGAAAAAAAACCCCAAATTCCTCCCCAAAAAAGCCGAAAAGAAGATGGCGATGCATGCGCAGTGCCGGAAACTCAGCTTCTGTGCATGCGCAGAAGAAAAAATACCCAGAACCCCCCCCCCAAAAAAAATTAAAAAAAAAATATCCAAAAAAATTAAAAAAAAAGATGGCAGCGTCCATGGACCGGCACTGACCGAACCTGCTCCGTGATGTCATCGTGACGTCACCAGTGGGTCGCTACCAGTTTGGGCAAACCAGTCTGAACTGGGAGGAACCCACCTCTGATGACATAAGACTCTTAGGCTTCTTATTATAAGCTAGAGGCAGGTTAAAGAGAACAATGCTCAATTGTACCGTATGTTTTACCCATAACATCTCTTTAATGGTGTTATTATCTAGAATAAACCTGGAAAGAGTTGCTGGCCAGGTAACAAGATGATTCATCTTATAAATCAAGTCCATGAATGTTAAAGATTAAAGAGAGAAGTTAAATATTCAGAAGCATTCTATTTGTGTTAGAGATCAAAACATTTTGTCTAACATTGCACTTTGTTCTATGGGAAGAGAGTATGCTTGTTTTTTCCAAAAGTGAAAGAAGCAGAATTCACTATAAAAATACAGAGAAGTGTACTCATTCGTGATTTTCTTTTTTAAAAAAAATAGACGCAAGTAGCAAGTAGCAAAAGTGGTACCACGTTTATAATTTAGCTTATAAAAATATACAGTAGTACAGTATTGGTATTTCATATACTATTTCAAAGGAAAAATAAATAAATGCAAATTAAAAGAAAATTATTTGCTTTAAAGAGGAAAAAGAATTTACTCCTGCCAGAGTTTTCCCAGCTCATTTTCAGAGAGTTTTCTATAATTTAATTCTGCAGCTCTGTGGGTGCTAAAACCTTGCATTGATTTCATGGTTGTGTCTCACAGTTTCCGCAAAGTCTGAAGGCAGTCTTGCCAGGATCTAAATGTTACCTAGGAACAAAGGCTACTATACAAGGAACTTGAAAATATATGATTCCTCTGGGCATCATTAATTTCTTTTGTCAGTTTCTTGGAAATGGGGAAGAAGAGCACAATATTGAGGTGGACTGGATTGTTTCAAAAATGTTTACTCATGATTTGAAAACAAATTCTTAGCTAGTTCTAAGCAGAAATAATGGGCACCTCTGGGCAACCAGCTTTCCTGTTCTCAAATCCTATAAAATCTATTCAGAATTGTTCCTTTTGTTCTGCCTATTTCAGATTCTTTCAGATATTGAGATGCCCCGAGGTTTTGATCTATGCTGTGATCCATCAGCAAACCAATGCTTGTCTTTTTCGGTGAATAGCTAAATTCATACATTTTCTCGATTCACTTAATCTCTAAACTTTACAATTAAAAGAGGAACCTTTTTCTGGCTTCTGGGCTCACCCTGGTGGCAGACTCCATTCTGTACTTTGAATCCATCATTTGGGTAGCTAAATTTTCACTCCAGTGAAACACTGCCCTGGTCATGCAAGACAGAAATATTGTCACCTCCACAGCAATAGCCACTTCTGCAAAAACTGGTTTTCTACTTCCTGGAGGAAAAGCCAGGACTGTGTTCTGCTTTGTGACAATGGCATGGCAACATGGTACCATCTGTAAGATGTTGTCTATTTTGTCAGACATTCACACACATGTGCACGCACACACACACACACACACACACACACACACACATACACACACACTCCAGTCTGGAAGAGCCCAGTGAGATTCAGGCAAAAGTATATATATATAAAAAAGGTTCTGTTAACTGGAGAAGAAACAGATGCCTACATACAGGTACACTAACATTTACAATGTGTGATACTGCAAACATAACAGAATTTAGGGGTGAAACAAAGTACCTTAATTCTTAATTCTAGGTCATTTTTATACAGTAATAAAACAACTGTTTCAAGAAATGCTTGCAGTCATATAATTGAGGAGGACACTTATGCGTCTCTACCTGTTGTGTTGAATCACTTCCTAGTAGCTATTGTCCTTCCACAATCTGTATCATGTACGTGTTATTCTCTTCTCTTCTCTTCTCTCCCATCCTTCTCCCTCTCCTCTCCTCTCCTCTCCTCTCCCCTTATTATTTATTTATTTATTTATTTATTTAATTTGTCGAACATGTACTAGATAACAGGTATAAGTGTAAACATGGACATGAACAAGGAATGAGTACAAGTAAATGGGGACAGTAGGACAAGGACGGTAGGCACGATGGTGCGCTTATGCATGCCACGCCCCCTTTTATGGACCTCTTAGGAATGGGGTGAGGTCCACAGTAGACAGTTTAAGGTTGAAGCTGTTGGGGTTAGAGGATGTAACAACGGAGTCAGGTAGAGAATTCCAGGCGTTGACCACTCTGTTGCTGAAGTCGTATTTTCTGCAATCGAGTTTGGAGCGGTTTACCTTGAATTTATATCTATTGTTTGCCCGTGTATTATTGAGGTTGAAGCTGAAGAAGTCATTGACAGGTAGGACGTTGTAGCAGACAATTTTGTGTACTACACTTAGGTCAGACCGTAGGTGGCGTAGTTCTAGGTTGTCCAGGCCCAAAATTTCAAGCTATAGTCAACTTGTAATGCTGGTGTTTCACAGACCTTTGGCACAGGCTTTTTCTCCACTGGTAGGAAGTCCTATCACCTGGCTTTGGGGCTCACCTCAAGACTTTTTAAAGGACTTCCTGGCCAGTCTTACCTAATGGGGAATGATGTTCCATATAGGACAGCTGCCATGGCAAAAGAGGTATGTCCCCTGGGTACCACAAAATGTAATTCTTTTGGCAGAAAAGAAGTATCCAAAGCATACTTCTTCTGCTATATCTTATTGGACAGGAAGATGTAATTGGGGAGATGTAGTCCTTCAAATAACCTGGCTCTATGAAGAGGTTTAAAGGTCATAACCAACCCTTTGAATTGCCCCCAAAAGTAAACTGGCAACCAATTCAGCTGCAGAGCAGAAATGTAACATGTGCTGTTCTAGGGGCACATATAACTCCCCATGTCACTGTATTAAGTACCAGCTGGAGCTTCTGAATTCTTTTCAAGAGCAGCCGCATGTAGAACAGATTACAGTAGTCCACCTGGGAGGTTATCAGGGCATGAGTGACTGTGAGCAGAGCCTCATGATCCAGGAATGGGCACAACTGTTGCACAACACAAACCTGTGCAAAAGACCTCCAAGCCATGACTGCCACCTGCTCTTTGAATAGCAATCATGGGTCTAGGAGGACCCCCAAGGATCCTTGAGCAAAGAAGGACATTCCAAGGGTATATAAATCTGATTTCTACATTTTCTTACCAAGTTATAATGAGGGTTTAAACTTTCCTGACTGCCAATTGTATTACTGGCTATATATTTTTATTTCAATTTCTCTCTGAAATGCAAGTAGTCGAATAAAAAGAAACCATTATGGCACGATTATAAAGTTATTATATCACTTCAATATCCCAGCAATGGTTTGGCTCCATTGTTATCCATTTTACTTCTGTACTATATTTCTTGCTTTAAAGGCTGCAAGGTTTTTTTGAAAGACGTTGAATGAAAGTATAATTTTGATCCCCATTCACATAACAAAATTATACTCTAAAACTGCAAAATGGCTGTATATTCAATTAAAATTTCTTTTGATTCAATAGTCCAGATGCAGAAGGAGTCTCTAAAATTCTGAAATTACTATCAGTATTGGAACATACTGTATCATTTAAAATCAACACTAATTTTTATAAAGAGTATTATTAAAGTGGATATTAGTTGGCAAGAAATGCTCTGAAATAAAGAGTTGGAATATCAGATATTCCAGAGCCAATGTGGAGGGTCTTAAATAATACTTTTTTATTTTAAGACAAGATTAGAATAATCAAAGATTGTTTTTCATATTCTTTGGACACCCAGAGCATGTTTTAAAAGCGTTGGCTATCAAATTCCTCATGCTGCATCAGGGGTGAAATCCAGCAGGTTGTGACAGGTTCTGGAGAACCGGTAGTGGAAATTTTGAGTAGTTCGGAGAACCGGCAAATACCACCTCTGGCTAGCCCCAGAGTGGGGTGGGAATGGAGATTTTGCAGTATCCTTCCCCTGGAGTGGGGTGGGAATGGAGATTTTGCAGTATCCTTTCCCTGGAGTAGGGTGGGAATGGAGATTTTGCAGTATCCTCCCCCTGCAGTGGGGTGGGAATGAAGATTTTGCAGTATCCTCCCACTGCCACGCCCACCAAGCCATGCCCACCAAGCCACACCACCCCCACCAAGCCACGCCCACAGAACCGGTAGTAAAAAAATTGAATTTCACCACTGTGCTGCATATTTAAAATATGATCATAAACTATCAGTTTGGTTAAATGTGCTTTTGAATTATAAACCAAAAACTTGAAATTGATCGGTATATGAAGAATTATAGATTTTTTGAGTGAAGGGTGAGCAGAAAAATGTTATTCTTCAAACATAGAAATAATGAAACCTGTTTTGCAATCTTGGTTTATCAACATATATTTGTTTTATGTCCTATCAGTTCAACAGAAAGACTTGTCAATAATATTCCAATAATATATTTATAAATTAGGCTAAATGATTTCTTCATCCAATATAGCAGTGATGGCGAACCTATGGCACGCGTGCCACAGGTGGCACGCGAAGCCATTTCTGAGGGCACGCGAGGCATTGCCCTATGTCAGCTCCAGCGCGCATGCGTGCGCTGGCCAGCTGATTTTTGGCCTTCTTTTTGGCCATTTTTGCTCTCCCCAGGCTTCAGGAAAGCCTCCTGAAGCCTGGGGATGCCGAAAACGGCCCAACGGGCCAACCGGGAGTTCACTTGTGTGCTCATCCCCAGCCTCCTTTTCGCTGTCAGAGGTTTTCAGGAACTTCTTCGGCTTTGGACAGTTGCAGCCAGGCCTCGAACACCTCGGCCCATTTCTTCTGCAACAAGGCTTTCCTTGCTAAAGGAAAGGCCTTTAGGAAAGGCCTCTGCAGCGGATAACAGAGCTCCAGATCGATCTGGAGCTCTGTTATCGGCTACAGAGGCCTTCAGGAAAGCCTTGCTGCAGAAGAAATGGGCCGAGGTGTGTGAGGCCTGGTTGCAACTATCTGAAGGTAAGTAGTAGGGCAGCTTCACTTCTGTTTCGTTTCCAAACTTCCGATTGGCCAGTTGGGCCATTTTTCCCCGTCCCCAGGCTTCAGGAGGCTTTCCTGAACCCTGGGGAGAGTGAAAAACAGCCCAACGGGCCTACAGGAAGTCCGGGGGCTTCAGTGAGGCCTGTGTGCATACGCGGGGGGCAGCGGGGGTTGTGCACGTGCACGGGGGGAGGGCATTGCATTATGGGTGTGGGCATGCACATGCATGCTATCGTGTGCGCGCGCACCCTTTTGGCACCTGAGCCAAAAAAGGTTCGCCATCACTGCAATATAGTATGTTTTTGTTATTGTTTTCCTGTTTCCTTTTTTCTTGTTTTCTTTTTTTTTTTTTTAAAAGAAATCTATACATGGCATAAAAGAACAGGGCAAGGAAAAGCATCTCTTTCTTCTTCAGTAAATATTAAAAAGCGAATATTTCTTCATAGTTAAAGAAATTGCTTACTTGGAAAGTACGCGTTACATTATTAAATTAATTTTTATTAGGGTGTAGTGATGTCTGTAAAAGTTGATGAGACAAATTCATGAAGGAGATTATTAATAGTTATCATAAAGTTGATGCATAACTTTTAACCATGTTCAGTCAACTTTTGAATACTATATGCTGGGAAATTTAAGCAAGCATATACACACTACCCAGGTTTCCTATTTCCTACTCCATGGGAAAACTAGCCTTCTGATGCAACAGAACTTTTCTTGAGTTACTCTTTGGTGTTATGGGCAGACTTCTTTTTATGGTACATTTGGCATGTGACATAGCCTAGTTGTGGTGGCACCCAAAAAGCTATTAGTATAGTTGGAGTGAGATGGAATAAGGGTCTTACAATTTAGAGATTGCCCATAGAACATATCACATCAAAACACATTTTACTGTGCTCGTTTTTTCCAGAAATGGCATAAACTCAAGCACTTGTGCCATAAAACTAGTAAAGAGAAAGCCCACACACGCACACACATACCCCTGTATAATCTAAACACACTGGCATTAAGAACTTATGGGTCAATTTACATAATCAATAGGAGAGAGAGAGAGAGAGAGAGAGAGAGAGAGAGAGAGAGAGAGAGGATAGATTTATTTGATTTCTGGGCAGCTCACAATTCAAAAACATATATTACAATTAAAATCTTAAAACATTTTAAAATAATAAAAACAGTAAAAACCATTAAAACACTAAACATTTTCCTTTGCCTAGAGCTGAGAGAGAGGGGCTGGCTTCATTCCTAGGGTGGAAGTAGAACTCGTGGTCTTCCAGTTTCTAACCTGGCACATTTTTTTCACTACAGTACATGAAACTGGCTGTCCCATAAGAATCATTATACTGATATACTGTATATTTATAGTAGATACATTCAAGAGTAAAAACACAACTTAATGTATATTTATTATATATAAGAAAGTATCAACTGCTAAAATTAAATGGTTAACTTGTCCTGCATTTTTATATAGAGGTATATTAGTTTATTCCTCCTCAAACATTTGGCCAGAATTCTGGGAAAGTAGACCTACTCATTTAAAGAATAGCAGATTGGAGAAATGCTGTCCTAGATCATTTGAGTAGTAGTTCATTAACCTTCTAGAAATCAACTGGAATACCTAGATGTCACCTATTTACCATACTTTTGAGCCCTTTTTGGCTGGATTAAGAGTTTAGCAGTACACCAATAGTTGCCATGGAAGTCTAACTTCCTGTTTTAGGTTCCTATGCTGGAATAGATGTTGGTATGCCTAGTCCTATACCCTGATAATCACCACTCCTTCCCCATTATGCTTTCATATTATGGTACAGGTGTATTCTTGGGAGAAGTCCATGAAGCACACCAGCAATATTAGCATAAAAGCCTGCCCACTGACTGCCCAGTTATAACAAACAGGCACATAGTCTGTCATCTGCACCTCTATAACTGTCTGGTTTGGTTCTGCAACCCAACAAGACAGACACAGACTTCAGAGGATAATCAGAACTGCAGAAAAAACAATTACTGCCAACCTGCCTTCCATTGAGGACCTGTATACTGCACGAGTCAAAAAGAGGGCCGTGAAAATATTCACTGACCCCTCGCATCCTGGACATAAATTGTTTCAACTCCTACCCTCAAAACGACGCTATAAAGCACTGCACACCAGAACAACT
Organism: Thermophis baileyi; assembly: GCA_003457575.1. Taxonomy (NCBI): domain Eukaryota; kingdom Metazoa; phylum Chordata; class Lepidosauria; order Squamata; family Dipsadidae; genus Thermophis; species Thermophis baileyi. The sequence goes on along the minus strand of QLTV01001691.1, from coordinate 272,669 downwards.
AGACACAAGAACAGTTTTTCCCCTAGACACAAGAACAGTTTTTCCCCTGAACGCCATGCTCTGCTAAATATCACTAAGTGTTGTATCTAATAATGTATGATGAATGTATTTTTACGATGACTATGATCATGATTTATCACTTATTGCTTGTATGTACACTGAGAGCTTATGCACCGGAGACAAATTCCTTGTGTGTCCAATCACACTTGGCCAATAAAGAATTCTATTCTATATATTAGGTAACAGCAATATGGGAAGGTGCTGAAGGAGGATGATCACTTTACTGATAAAAGCAAAGGTATCATTTTGTACTATGTGGGAGACAAAGTGCTTATTGCTATAATGAGCCTCTCAAGATAATAGTTGGGTGGTATTCAACATGCTGCTGAGGAGGAACTAAGGATCTTTCAGAATATGAAACAACATTTAGAAATGTTGTTTATCATATGATTAGGTATACCAAAAATGAGACAAAACTGTAGATCACACTTTGGTCTGATTGGGAAGTGAAGTGATTCTGCAACATCATGATGATGATGATGATGATGATGATGATGATTGTTGTTGTTGTTGTTGTGGTGGTGGTGGTGGTGGTAGTACTTCGATATTCATCGTTAATTTGTTCTGGGAGGTGCATTGAGTGCCAAAAATGCTGACAAAACAAAATTTTCTCATAAAGAATAATGTAATGAGTCACTGTTAACATAAGTCACTGTATGTCAATGTAATGGCAGTGAACACAGAAAAGTTCTAGCTTGTGCATTAAGTACCAAACAAACAATGAGTACTGGGACAAAATTTTCATGTCAAAATGTGTTGAGTATCAAATTGGATGAGTTTCAAAGCAGTTGAGCACCAAGGTACCACTGGATTCCTGTTCTTTTCCATCATGCTTCCAGATAACCATACAGTGTGAGAGGAAAAGACAATGAGACTGAGGAGAACAATTTTCTCTGCCAAGCTCTTTCATTTGAATATGAGAGAGGGAATAATTTAATGATCCAATTCCCACTCTGTATAGAGGAAAGATAATTCTTTGAGGAAAGTCCACATGGACCTTTGGCTGAGTTTATAATTATGCAGTAAAAAGGCAGTAGTAAAAATAGTAATAAAAATGAAATAACTCACATATAACTTATCAAACCAGCAGAGGGAGTTTGAACATAGAGAATTTTACAGAAAAAAAAGTAACCTCTCTGAGATTTCATTTATTTTATTTTATTTTTATTTATTTATTTTGTCAAGCATGTATATGATTACAGGTAAAGTATAAATATTAATATGAGTATATAATAAGTACAAACATAGTTTTGAGAACATATTTTTCGAGTACATATTTTCGAATACATGGGGACTTTAGGACAGGGATGGTAGGCACACTGGTGTGCTTATGCACGCCCCTTACAGACCTCTTAGGAATGGGGTGAGGTCAATGGTAGACAGTTT
>QLTV01001691.1:231307-241927 GCA_003457575.1 Thermophis baileyi | reverse complement strand
TAAACAGTGTCGGCGGGCGGGCCCGCGGGGGAGGGCCTTCTCTGTGGCTGCCCGGGCTCTCTGGAACCAGTTACCTCCTGAGATCCGGACTACCCCCACCCTGCTGCCTTCCGGAAAGCAGGGAAGACCTGGCTGTTCTGGCAGGCTTGGGGCTGTTGATCTCGCTTCTGCAATTTGGCGAGATCCGGCCATGAAACGGTGTGTATGAGTTTTTAATTGTGTATAAATGTTTTTATTATGTCTTTTTTAAATAGTTTTTTTATATTTTATCAAGTCTTTTTATATTGTTGTAAGCCGCCCAGAGTCCCTTGGGAGTTGGGCAGCATAGAAATACAAATAAACATAAACATAAACATAAACTTTCCAGACAATTAAGCAAATCCCTTCCCTCTCATTTCACAATGTTTTGCTTGAAATTCTCTTTTCACAGATTATAATTGGCTATGTGCCATCATTATTGCAGTAAGTTTGGAATAGTGCTTAAGGCATCTGGCTGGAAACTGGGAGATTGTGAGTTCCAATCCCATTTTACAGCTGGGCCAGTCATACCCTCTTAGCCCTAGGAAGGAGGCAAGGTCAAACCACTCCAGAAATCTTGCCAAGAAAATTGCGGGGACTTGTCCAGGCAATTGCCAGGAGTCAACACTGACTCAAAGGCACACACTAATGTGCCATCAAGTTGTTATTTTATTGATTCTTAGCAACCACACTGATAGATTTTCTCCATGGCAGTCTATTCCTAACCTGTTTTTACAGGTCTTCCAATGGCACACCCAGTAAGAGTTTGAAAATAATATTCCTTGCATCCACTATTTGACTGGATGATGATTGCATAGATCTATTTAGTTTTTTAGATACATACAGTATCTGCAAAATTATATTCAACTAAATTATGTGCAAAACTTTTTTGCACTTGCCTTATTTGGAGACCATTAACATATTCCAAAAGCATTGAGAGCAGCGGTGAAATCTAGTTACCTTCCCTACTGGTTCGGAAGCGTGCGCTTGCCACCATCATGCATGCTTTTTCACCCTCTGCACATGCGCAGAAGGCTTTGCGCATGCACAGAGGGTTAAAAACAAGAAAATGGCAACATCTGGGTGGGTGGGCGGAGCCTCGCGCTGCCGCCGCTACCGGTTTTCCGAACCACCTGCGGCCGCCGCTACCAGTACGCCCAAACCGGGGCGTACCAGTAGGATTTCACCACTGATTGAGAGCCTTACAATAGAGATCTCAAAACTGTCTGCAGCATATGGAAAAGCAACATAATTGTGAATGAGCTGGCACTTATTTTATTCATTTACTTATCAAATTTGTATGGCCATACAACTCACAAAAACAGATTCTGAGCAGTGTACAACATTAATTAAAAAAAAATCAATAAATATATAAAACATACTGAAAACTATTAAAAAGTTTGTTCATTGTATTTCTCCCCCTAGTTACAGTTAATTATAGCTCTCTTCCACACAGGTATGCAGTGAAATTAAAACTTGGTATATTTAGAACTTCTTTAATGCTGGCCACTGATATCAAATAAGATCACATGTGAATTGCAATGATTTGGCGGTTTTCGTGGCCTGGTTAGTTCTTGAAAGAAAGACCAACAGAAAATTCTGAGAGATGTAGAAGAAGAAAACTATACTGAAAGAAAGTAATGGCAAACTGTTTATAATTGTTGCCAAAGATTCCAAATGTGAGGATTTCTTTATAACCATCTGGAGCTGAGTTCTAATTTAGGCTGTCTTTATCTTTCTTTCTTTTTTTAATTCCTAACTTGAAAAATGGAGCCTGTAAACATTTAATACATAGCGACACCCATGTGCCTTCACCTACTGGTCATGCATTGTAAGTTCTGGGAGTTGTAAATCATTTGAGTAAACTGAAATTGCAAAATTTTATTTGACATGGAATTTTTGCTTAAAAATTTACTGGGTGTACTGCATATCAATTGAAGATGTTCTGCTTCTTTCTTACCAATAAAATAGATCTGAAGCACAGTGGAACCCCTCCTGACCTAAGACCTAAGGCTAGAGCAGAATTATTTTGAGGGGAGGCCCCAAACTTGTTCTCTGCTCACTGGATGGCCATCAACAAGAAACAGACAGGGAGACAAATCAATGTCTCTTAGGCATGACTTTCAAAATGTCAGACCATTTTCAGACATTTGGAGACTTTTGCTCACCCTGGAGATCCATCACAACTTAATGCTAGACCACCTCTTCTGAATACAGAGAGTCTTACAATCAAGAATAGAGAAAAATGTGCCTAGAAAGTCTGAGTCCCCGAGTAAACAGTACTGGAATGGATGAATTAATGAATGTCCTCCTTAGCGTAAGGCAGTTCTGTATTCTTGTGTTTAAATCAAAGGCGAGCAAACTTGTGATTGTCACACTACCAGGGAGAGATTTTTGCATGTAGTTCAGTAGCAACAGGTAACATGTAATTAGAACACTATATGTCAGACAAATGGGCAAGACTACATTTTCTGAGGATGAGGATGATGTTACCGATGATTGAAAGTATTCGTTGTGAAAGATGGTTCCCAGAAAGGAGGAGTTGTGGTGATGGACTATAATGAAATAGCAGTTTCTCAGGAAGAAGGAAACGCATTCTGGGAAGGGGAGGGAGACAACGGGCAGCCCAGCCCTGAGCTGGATAGGAGACAGAGGAAGAGAGCAAAGATGGCCATTCCCTAGAATCTCCCAGGGTATATCCCGTTAGGCTGGGAGAGATAAGGGTTTAGCTTGGCAAGATTCTGTCTGTTGGATGTAAGTAAATAAAGAACTGAACTCTGACTGAATTGCTCCATATCGTTCTTGGGCTTAGTCTGAGAGTAATTGCATAATCAATTACTCTCAGACTAAGCCCAAGAACGATATGGAGCAATTCAGTCAGAGTTCAGTTCTGAACTCTGACTGAATATTGATTATGCAATATTTCCAATTGCTTATATATACCGTATTTTTCGGAGTATAAGATGCACTCCCCTCCCCTAAAAGAGGCTGAAAATTTGGGCGCATCTTATACTCCGAATGTAGCTTTTTCGAAGCTTTTTTTCAGCCCTAATGAGGCATAACTGTTAGCGATAGAAAGTTCTGAATCATCTCTGAGCCACAGGATTCTCCTCCCTATCTGCTTGTTCCAGGGGCAAGGATATATATATGGTTTTTTTTTCTGTTAAATCACCTGGTATACCCAAATATGGGAGGGAGCATACTGCTTCCTTTGGGTATACCAGGTGATTTAACAGAAAAAAACAAACAAACATATATATATCCTTGTCCCTGGAACAAGCAGATAGGGAGGAGAATCCTGTGGCTCAGAGGTTTAAACATTTGCCTAACAAGGCAAGTGGCCCAGGTTCTAATCCCATAAGGGTGTGGCTAGCTGATGAGAGCTAATGTAAGTAACTGCCTGGATGGCCCCTGGAGGGGCCGAAAGGCAAAAAGGAAGCAGTATGCTCCCTCCCATATTTGGGTATACCAGGTGATTTGTAATATATATATATATATTACAAATTATAATTAATTAATTGATTGATTGATTAATTAATTGATTAATATTTATGTGCTGCCCATCTCATCTAGATGTGGCTTGATGGTGCTATGCAGAAACTATTGAAATATTGCTAGACTGTTTGAGATGGCTCTCAACTGAATACATTTTTATATGCCTCAAAAGCTGATGGAGTTGGAATTGCAAAGTTGTGAGAGGATCTTTCCAATTGCTGGCAGAGATTGCAGAGTGATGGCACCAATTTTCTGTAGCTTTTGAATCTTCTGGAATATGCTGGTAGCTTAAAAGCAACATTCCTCTAGTACAGCATTCAGCATCCCAATGGTTGCTATCATGCCTCTGGAAAATTCACACACACACACACACAAAAACCAGGATTATAATCTCCTGTTGCTTATCAGACCACCAGACAAGTGGAGATAGAATGCTTCAGACAATGGAAGTGCTTAATCAAGAAAGCCGTTTCTCACAATTTGTCAAATAAAGTTATATGCTAAATGCATCACCTTTTTGGGTTGTTAATTTAAGAGATAAATTCTGAAGGGAAGGGATCCAAACTAAGCCTACTGACAATTAATTTCAACTACAGCACACTGTGATTTACTCTCACAAAATGTTCCTCCAGAAATGCTTTGCACTTCATACCCCAATCCTATCTATATTTATTCAGAAGACATTTTCTTCTGATTGCAGCCTTCAACATATTGTGAAAACAAAAACTGAACTGGGATTATGAGATTTATTGGAATTTCCCCCCTAAAAATATTTTATATGAATTGTGTAAAGGCAGAAATATTTAGGGGGGGGGGAAGAGAAAGGATAGTAATTTGCTTGAAATATCTCTGTCAATCAAGATATGTATTCTATTTCAATCAAGCAACATTTCAAGGCCAAGAAAGATTTGCTTGAAGCTCCAAAATATGAAATATGACATAATTTTACTCCAAAGTACTTCTCCACTCATTTTTAACTGATGCAACTGTATTTTTGAGATGCACCATGCTGACACGTAGAGGTCGGATATCCTGCGCAAAGTTAAACATTTGATTTAAATTGAATTGACATTCTCTGGCTGGAGACAGAACTTTCTGCCAAGACTGAAGACTGTTTGAAAGAGCCTGTCTCCAACTTTAACATCTTTCTTCTTTGAGCTCAAAATAATATTTGATAGACAGTCTTAGGATATAATTCTGGATTTTGTAATTAAACAATAGCTTAATCTGCAAACCTGCTAAGAGGGCCAAGATCACAAATCAGTTCTCACAAATTTTGAAGAGATGCTGAAAGGCAACTTGTGTTCATTCAGCTCAAATTTATGATTCATCTTGTATATCAGTTACTGTCTTTATTATCATCTATCATCTGTCTATCTATCTCTATCTATCTATCTATCTATCTGTCTGTCTGTCTGTCTGTCTGTCTGTCTGTCTGTCTGTCTGTCTGTCTGTCTGTCTGTCTATCTATCTATCTATCTATCTATCTATCTATCTATCTATCTATCTACAGTATCTATCTATTTATCATCTATCATCTCTATTTTAAGGGCACAACTCGAAAAAATGCTCTGGGTAGTTTATACTACTTTAAAGAATGCAGAATTTAAAGAAGCATGACTGTCTGCATAAGTAACATTTTTAAAAAATGTCAGGGACTGCATAGACATCTCAACTCCAGGCCAAGGAAGAACAGGGCTGTGTGTATCTCTGTTGGTATGCTGTTCAAGTGGGAGAGGCCACAATATTTTTAAATGAAATTAAAGGTATAAAACGCACACAATATCTGCCTAGAATGTTATCCAAATCATCTTGTGCTTACCAGTGGAATGAAACATGCTTATCTTGATCCATTAATGAGATTTGGTTTCATGACATTAAAATTTCATCCTAAATTATCAACATGAAAATTAGTTATGCACAAAGCTCTGAACCTTTTTTAGAAAATGGAGATGAGGGATAGATTAAAAAAAATGGAATTAGCAATATTTAGTTGAACTTAAGTTACAACTGAGTTTGGTTTTGGTTTTAATACAAACTAAGATCAGCCACCTACAGTCACTCTGTGATTAAAGTGCTGTACAAATTAACAGATAAATAAGCCAATTTATTCTAGATTTGGGTTGTTGTTTTTTTAAATCTTGGAATGTGATCTCTATGAGGGGAATATTCCCACCCAATCTAGATGGGACTGTCAACCCAGTAAAGAAAAGCAATTGCTAAGTGAAACCTTGACTGTGCTTACAATTTTACATATCTTGCCTCCCTATTCAGTCTGTAGTACCCATTCATCTTATCATATCCAGAGACATGGGTGGCACTAATATCCTCCATATATGTACAGGGAAATTGTGTTCTTCTCATAACCTCACTTACATATTTGCCTAAGTCCATTCTTATGGTTTTATTGTTCTGGGAGAAAAGAAAATGAAAAGAAACCACGCCCACAATTGTCACCTTTAGATCTCGTGCCTACTTTGGTTAACAACTGGGTCCCAAATTGCTTCTGCGTAAAGAAGGCCAACCCCCCCCCCAAAAAAACCATGCTTCTGTCTGTTGAACTATATAATTTATTATGTTTGTTAATTGTCCACAACAGTTCAAAGGGTTTATTCTGAGGACAGAAGAGCTGGGGAGTAGCCAGACTGGTGAACATCTCTGCCTTTGGGTTTTCTATGGCACTTCTGCTGTAACCTGGTTGGCACTGAGCAAGGAGGACCCAGTGCAAGGAGAAGTAAACATTTGCTATAAGTTACTCCCTCCTTATGGGGACTCGGTGACCTTTATATTTTAGGTTTTATTGGGTCAGATGATTTTCTGGTTATTTCTAAATTCCTTTCACACAAAAGGCATGAAGAATACAAAGGTGGATGCCCTCTATCTGACCCAGCAAAACAACCTGTTGGGAGGCAGAGCAAGCAATAGAAGATAAGGAATTGATTTCCCAAATTAATCTGTTTCATTTGCATCAGCTGAACAAGTTAGGATGGAGGTTGCCAAGGTTGGAGACCTCTAGCTAGGACTGTAAAGGGGAACACGTCCTTTAAATATTTTCCAAAAGACTGCAGAAAGGTCCATTGTCACCAGTGCTTTACTAATACTGAAGAACATGGAAAAGAGATTCCCTGTTGACATGCCGGGGGAATCTTGAATCCATGGTTTCATTGCCCCTTTTATTCATTTATTTCTTCCCCCGTGTGGTGTAGTGGGTAAGGCACCAGGCTAGAAACCAGGATACTCTGAGTTCTAGTCCTGTTTTAAGAAGAAAGCCAGTTGACTGAACTTGGGCCAGTCACACCTTCTCAGTGCTAAAAAAGAGTCAGTGGCAAATCACTTCTGAAATCTTACCAAGACAACTGCAGGGACTTGTCCAGGCAGTTGTCAGGAATCAACACTGACCTGAAAGCACACACAAACATTCCTAGGGTTCAGAGGTGGGTTCCTCTCGGTTTGGACTGGTTTGCCCGAACCAGTAGCAACCCGCTGGTGACGTCACGGAGCCGGTTCAGTCGGTGCTGGTCCGTGGATGCCGCCATCTTTTTTTTCGAAATTTTTTTTTGGGGGGGGGGAATTTTTTTTGGGAATTTTTTTAAAAAAAATTTCTTCTGCACCGAGTTTCCGGCATTGCGCATGCGTCGCCATCTTGTTTTCAGCTTCTTTTTTGGGGATTTTTCTTTTTGGATTTTTCAGCACTGCGCATGCACAGAAGTCGAGTTTTCAGCACTGTGCATGCGCAGCCGCAGGCGCGGGAGGAAGCGAACCGGCAGTTAGAACCCACCCCTGCTAGGGTTAGTGTGCTTTCCTTCAATTCTAGGGGAATGTAAGAGACGGTGGAAATCTTGAGAAACCATGGATTCAAGATTCCCCTGGTATGTCAACAGGGAATCTCTTTTCCATGTTCTTCAGTATTAGTAAAGCACTGGTGACAATGGACCTTTCTGCAGTCTTTTGGAAAATATTTAAAGGACGTGTTCCCCTTTACAGTCCTAGCTAGAGGTCTCCAACCTTGGCAACTTTAAGACTTGTGGACTTCAACTCCCAGAGTTCCTCAGCCAGCAAAGCTGGCTGAGGAATTCTGGGAGTTGATGTCCACAAGTCTTAAAGTTGCCAAGGTTGGAGACCCCTGAGCTAGACAACAAAACCTAACCACTTGTGGTTCCAACTGGTTAGCACCTGGTTGGGAAACCACCAGGAAGTATCTAGGCTACAAGCTAGGTTGGGAAATTGAAAAGAACAACAAGTAGGCAAATGACTTTCATAGTGTTATCAGGAACACCACATGGAAATTTTATGGGGAGGGGATTTCGGTCTTCAGCAATGTGAATGTCTACCTGCAGCCTGACAAAGGATAATGCTCACAATATGATTCTAAGCTATTTGCAATATATATTATGTGGCACGTTTGTTTGCCAGCAATAAAACTTCAGATTGGAGCATCAGATAAGAAGCCACATGAATTTTATGAAAGCTTTAAAAGAAATTGCAATGATTTTTATGGTGGTTTCTCAACATCACTTTAATGACAAATTAATGACTTAAAGAAGATTTAGACACCACTCATGACTCGATATTCAGGAATAAGGAATAATAAATTATGTCAGTTCTTTGGCATATTTCTAAGGTGATTTTGAACAGTGCTAGGGTCTGGAAGTTTCCCAAAAAGTTGACAGGAACCTGGAAGGTTGTTTTTGTAAGATCCAACATTTTATCAAATGGCTTGCCTAGCAAAACTCCTGCATTTCAGAGCCATCACAGTTCCTGCTCCATCTTCCATTCACATTAGAATGATGTAATCGCATGGGGCAGAAAATTATGAATGCAGCTCTATTTCTGGACCTATATCTTAAAAATGTAATGCTGAGGTAAGATGGAACGTCAACAATCTTTCAAATACTGACAGCTATGAAAATGGTGAAGATTATTACGGAGAGCTGGAAGAACATTTGGGTATCCTTAAAAAAACTAACTCCACAATCCTGGACTTCTACTAAAATGTTGAAGAGGTATTTTGCTAATCAAATTGGCATAAACAAGCAAATACCACCACCCACCACATAAAGAAGCATGGAGGCATCTGCATGGTCTGGAAAACTCATGGAAAGTGTTTTGAATGCTGTCCTATATTGTCTCTATACTGTATGTCTGAAAATCTCAGCAGAGATTTTGTTGGTACAGGCACTTGCCCAGAATGACCTGGAAAAGCACTGAGGAAACACTTAATTTTGTCAACATGTTTGGTGCAGCATTCTTTTAAATGCTTTGCATTGTCATAAGGTGGCATTCATCTATCAACTGGGGAGCCCATACACTCTGGGTTACAGCAACCGTTGCCATTTCTGAAATTTTAATCTATTTTAAAGATTCACCAATGCTGAGGGTTCTCTCTCTACCTTATGAAACAATGAATTATGCATTGCAAAAACATGTGGCTCTTTTCATTGGTCTGAACCAACTGTCCATCGCTTTCATCAGATGACTAACCCAAGTTCAATTGCTTGAAGCAAGCAATAAAAACAGCCTAAGCAATGTTGAATTGCCCCTTGGAGATACCAGGGACATGAACTTAACTGAAGTAACTTGACCTTATTGCTTTGAGTTTCTCTGGCAATAAAGAAATTACAATGTTGTGTTCAGGTATGGAGAGCAAACAAGTCCAATTTATAGATCCATGCTATAAAATGATTCTGCACTGAAATTTCTTATTCAGTGCAGATGGCAAAAAGATCCTAAGCATCTAAGAACAAATCAGAACACAGATACTCAGGACTAGAAATCTTCTTGCCCTATTGTATCAAGATGTAAAACTTTTATTTGCCATGGTGATTAATTGCAAGCTATGGTTTTGATGACCAGTCTGGCTTTAAATGGTGACGTCTGTCAGAGATGGCTGATACAAATAGTCCTTGACTTACGACTACAGTTGAGTCCAAAATTTCTGTTGCTAAGTGAGATAGTTGGTAAGTGAGTTTTGCTCCATTTTACAACTGTTCTTGCCACAGTTGTTAGGTGAATCACTGCAGTTGTTAAGTTAGTAACCCGGTTGTTAAGTGAATCTGGCTTCTCCATTGACTTTGCTTGTCAGAAAGTGTCAAAAGGTGATCACATGACTCTTGGACACCTCAACCGACATAAATATGAACCAGTTGCCAAGCAACTGAACTTTGATCACATGACCATGGAGATGTTGCAATGGTCATAAGTGTGAAAAACAGTCATAAGTCACTTTTGTCAGTGACATTGTAACTTTAAACAGTAACTAAATGAATGGCTGTAAGTTGAGGATTACCTGTGTATAATATTATATTTCTAAACAATAATATCATGATATTTCTAAACATTCAGGGCTACACTATCTTTAGTTGCTTGCTCTCTGATGATTATTTGAACCAATTCAGAGATATTTACAATTCAAGAAATAATATTAATGTAGCTCAAAACACAATCTTTTTCTTTTTTTATCTAGCCCATATATATACACACCCCAAAATACAGTTTACCATGGAAACAGAAACTAACAACCAACTCCCCTTCCTGGATGTCCTAGTCTACAAGAAATCCAATGGCTCCCTAGGACACACGATCTACCAGAAGAAAACACACACAAACTGCTATCTTCACGCACTTTTAAAAGTATCATTCCCAGAGAGAAATCATCCAGATGCCCTATGGTCTCCCCAAAATACACAAAGAAGGAACCCCACTTAGACCCATAGTCAGCTCCATAGGCTCACCCCTACAAAACCTAGCCAAATTTCTCGCCAAACAACTACAGCCCTATGCTGAATCCATTAGCTCGCACGTAAAAAACTCATTCCAATTCATAGAGATCATAAAGAAACAAAACTTACAGCCCAGTGACCTACTCGTGAGCTTTGATATCATATCTCTCTTCACCCAAGTACCAATCAAAGAAGCCTTGACAGCCATCCAAAACAAATATAACCCTCCCAAACACATCCTAGATCTGACCAACCACTGCCTATCCAACACATACTTCATTTATAATGGACAAAAATACAAACAAATGGAAGGAGCACCCATGGGATCACCCCTCTCTCCTGTCATCGCGAACCTCTACATGGAACACTTCGAAACCCAAGCACTAGA
>QLTV01001691.1:200685-220995 GCA_003457575.1 Thermophis baileyi | reverse complement strand
GGCTGGCCGAAAGGGGCTTTTGCAAGAGGCAACTGACTTTCTTGGTTTTTCCTTGAAGATGTTTTGCTTCTCATCCAAGAAGAATTGAAGAAGCTTCTTGGATCAGAAGCGAAAGGTCTTCAAGGAAAAAACAAGAAAGTCCAGTTGCCTCTTGCAAAAGCCCCTTTGGGTGAGATGCATGTCCTGTCACTGGCAAAGGGTGAAAGCTCAGGGATTCCAAGCTCCAATCTGCCCTGGGGTGGGGGGGGGTGTTCCGGTTTTTCAGAAGGCCATTTATTACTAGTTAAAAATGTTTTAAAAAGAAAAAAAAAGTTGACCACGCCCACCCAATCACATGACCCCCCCCCCCACCAAATCACGCCCACCACTGGTCCGTGGGATTTAAAATTATGACCTTGGTGGTCCCTGAGGTCCAAAAGGTTGGGGACCCCCTGATTTAACAGATCACAATTGAAAGGAATAATCAAGGAGGCCCGAAGAAGGAAAGCTATAATTCTACAGCTCAAAAAATACTTTCGTCCCAAACCCTCTTTCCGGGTCTCTTTAAACGCCAACAAAAAACTTCTGTCGCGCTGGGCGGGTGTGCCTGCCTTTCTTCTCCTCCTCCTCCTCCTCCTCCTCCTCCTCCTCCTCCTCCTCCTCTCGGTTCCTCCCCGGCAGGTTGTCCCTCGGATCCTGTTCCTGGGACTCCGCCAGGTACCGGGCTCGCTCAGCAGCCAGATGTTGCAACCGCCCCCCCCCGCCCCGCTTCGGACTCTGTCGGCTGCAGACTCATCCGTCTCCAGACCAGACTGGAGCTGGCCTCCAGCAGCCGGGCAGAGCGGAGGAGGACGACGAGGACGGAGGAGAGAAAGAGGAGGAGGAGGAGGAGGAGGAAGAAGACGACGACGACAAGAACCGTCCCTTCGGGGATGCGCTGCTGAGACTGAGCCAGCCCAGCGATGGGGATGCTGCTGCCCGGAGACCGCGGCTTTTTCCCTAGGCTCTGGGCTGCGCTCCTCCGCAGAATACGCGGAGAGAAATCCTGGGCCAGAAAACTTGACGAAACCAACCTGTTGCAACAGAAGAGGTGGGTCCAACCCAGGACACTTCAGATCCTGAAGGCAGGTCGGGGAGGGAGTTACTGAGTTTAATGTGAAAAGAGAGTTCCTAGAAGCGCGTGCGTCCAGCAAAGGGTGTGTGCGCGCGCACAATTTTTAACTAGCTCCTTCCTTGGTTTTGGGAGAAAAGGCTGGCCACACATCCGAGTTATACCTGGAAGGGGGGGACTTTTAAACCCTTCCCCCCCACACCCATCGGGAGCAGGGTTAATACCTGGGCAGAGGAGAAGCTGTAACCAGATCCCAGCAAGTCCAGCTTGAGTGCACCTGCTGCCTGAAAGGCAGACAAGGCTGCATTCTGTGCCACAGGCAGCGAAGCACACACTTGGACCCCTTTTCTGAACTCTGTGGACACAGAGAGAAGAGGGCAGTCATAAGAGGGTAGAGAAGATAAAATGTCTTTCTCTCTATGCTTTGTGTGTTTCTTCAGTCTCAGCTTGTCATGAAAAAAAATATGTTGATGATGACCCCCGTTTAATCACAGCTTTCTCTTCGAAGCTGCCATGTGTGAATTAATTGCTGTATGACAATGCCGCTAAGCCTGTGTGGCCTACATTTTTCATGCTCCTAAGCAAAAGAGCTAGCAGCATTTACACATCTGAGATTTGGGAGAGAAAGCTAGAGGACGTGGCTTAACATGGGTTGAAGGCAGGTCCTTTGGAGAAATTGAGTCCTGCTGATTCTCTAATAAAGGACCGTCTTTTCCAGATTTGTTTTGTTTGTTTGGCTCATGTTGGATGAGCAAGTGGTCGCTGTGATTGGCAGGGCTTTTGCCAACTTAATCTTGTATGCCAATTGTGCCCTTTCGTGGACTGAGGTGCACTGCTTGTAGTCGCTCATACCTTAGTCAACTACCAAATTAATTACTGCAATGTGCTTTACATGGGGCTGCCCTTGGAGAACATGCAGAAAGCCCAAATCATGGTGGCAGGGGAACTTATGGATGTACCTTGGCACACTCCACTATTACACATGCTGCACCTGCTCCTAGTGTGTTTCCAGATGGAATTCAAGGTGCTGGTTGTCACTTATAAAGCCCTTCATACCATGGAGTTATTCATGGGGCTGTCAATTTCCCAAGAATTTCTACCTATGGAATGATCAGATAAGGGAGGCATAGCCCACAGCTGCATAACGGGAATAGAAAGAAACTCAGAAAGGAACCTTCCCTAACTTATCAAGCTGTAAAAGAGGCAGTGGGAGATTTATACTATTAGACTTGCAAGATTATTGCAAGATAAAATAGAATTAGCTAATCTGGTCGTTTTTCCTGTCTGGTCTACCTGGAAAGGCCAACACTGAATTTGTCAAGCAGGATTGAGCCTGGTGAATATTTGGATTGAAACCCACTAGGCTAGGGAATTCCATGGCTGTGGGTAAGATTGGGAAATAAGGATGTTCTGGAAGAGGGCAATGGTAAACTAAAGGTTGAAAAAAAGGTACAGATTTCCCTGTCAGTTGTGTCTGGCTCTAAGACATGGTGCTCATCTCCATTTCTTGGCCAAGGGAGCCAGTGTTGTCCAAGACCATTTCTGTGGTCATGTGGCCAGCATGGCTATATGTGAAAGGCACATGGCACCTGTTCATCTAGTCACAGTTGCATACTTTCAAACCGATAGGTGGGCAAACTACCTCCATAGAATTCCATGAAATCTCCATGGATGAATTTGTCTGTCTTTACCTTTCCTTTAAAAGTACCCTCATAAGGATACTAATGAAGTAAAGGATTGAACATCTTTCTTGGTTGGCTTGATAGTCATCAATGAAGCAGCAGAATGTGACTTTGAGATGAGACATTACACTGCCGCACTTTATTTGGGATATGGTAGCAAATGAGGAGGAAGAATAGATTGAGGGGCATTTTTTATGCAAACCTGTTGGTGTAAATCAAAATACATATTGCGGGCTTTTTAAAGATACTGGTATTTAAATGTATCTAGCTTTGCGGGACACTACTAGAATCTGCCATTGGTCTCAAATGGAACCAGATAGTTTATCCTATCTGGACTGCTACTTACAGTATTTGGTCCAGACTAGGACTGTCAAAGTGATGCAGACTAATGAGATCATCTATTTGGGTGATATAAGTACGCAGAGCTTTTAGTGTTTCAGAGTGAATTCAGAGTCAAGTGAGATGTTGGAAGAGGCAATGGTTGCTGAATATTTACTTCGATTGCCTGGTCAAAGAATGGGACAGTCACATTTATAAATACACCATAATCTGTTTTGGGGCAGCACTTTGTTTTGTACAATGTTCGGAATATGTCCTGTTAAATATAATACAATGAATCTTGAGAATTGATACTAGGCTCTTTTTGATCATTTAGCAGTGAGATTTTCATCCTTTTTTATTTCTAGTGCCATCACATTATGATGTAAGCTGCCATTCTTTAACCTCCTTCCATTTCTCTGCTGCTTACAGTGGATGCCAGGATCCAAAGTGATACTGCCATGGATTGTGTACCGTAGGGACAGATGGGGAAAGCAGATTGGTTATCTTATTGCAATTTATGATTTTCTATTTTGTACTATGTTTAATAAGGAACAGAGCAAGAGTTTTCTTGTTGCTTTTTTTTTTTTGCACGAACCATAAGATATCAGTACTTAAACTGTGAAAACAAATTAGGTGTTTCTAATCATCTATTTCTATTTCTTGTATTATAGTCTGTCAAGGAGCCATATCTTCTCATTTCAGCCAAAATACTGAATGAAATATTCCCTGCCCCACTAAGTTACATGTTCTCTTGCCTCTGGAAACAAAACACCTTTCATTAAATAGTCATGGGAACATCCCTCAATTATTTATCATTGATCTATGATAATCTGTGGTGCATCCATTCATTCAGAGCGTGGTTTCAGGTAGGCCGAGAAGCAGTTGCACACTTCAGTGAGAGTATCTGAAGGGATGAGGGGCGGAGAAATGGTGCAGAAGGAAGACTGACAGAGAATCTCTGTAAAGAGAGTTGTATTTCTGATATCTTGTGGGGCATTGCAAGAGATGTGAAGAAATGAATAATAGAGTACACAGGGAAGTGACACAGCATGATTGCACAACCATTTTGATCTGTCAGATGAGCTATCACATGAGGAGTGGGTATAGTGCTCACTCTTGGGGTACTTTTCCTCCACTTGAGAACATGATGTACTCTAAGTCAAGAGTCTCCAACCTTGGCAACTTTAAGCCTGGTGGACTTCAACTCCCAGAAACCTCAGCCAGCAAAGCTGGCTGGGGAATTCTGGGAGTTGAAGTCCTCCAGGCTTACAGTTGCCAAGGTTGGAGACCCCTGCTCCAAGGCCTACTTAAACGTTTTTATTCGGTCTATGCTTTCTACTCGTAACTTTTGTGTTTCTTCCTTCCTGAGATGAAGTTCCATTTGCTTGGGGATTCTTCCATTCATTGGCTTGTGGAACTGATTAAGCTGAAAAGCCATGGATGCGCCAAAGTCACTCTGTGACTTTTACTTTGAGAATTTGAACCCAGATGATTCTCATTCTATTCCCACTGCCATGTAGGCTGGCTTATAGACTCAGTATTTTATCCTTAGCAACCTTTTAAAGTCGAGATTTGGGTGCAGTTGCTCTGCTTCATTCCTAAAGCCTTCTAACACAGGGGACTCCAAACTTGGCAACTTTAAGACTTGTGGACTTCAACTCCCAGAATTTCTCAGTCAGCATAGCTGGCTTTCTGGAAGTTGAAGTCCACAAATCTTAAAGCTGCGAAGTTTGGAGACCCCTGCTCTAGCACAACCTGATGCCCTCAAATTGTGTGGAATTTCAGTTCCCGTAATTCCAACCAGAGGTGGTTCCTACCGGTTCGGACCAGCTCTATAGAACCGTTAGTAACGTGGTGGCCTGGGTCGCTAGAACCGGCAGCGACCCAGGCCTGCCACGCCCCTGAGCCGGTTCTCTCAGCGGCGCCATAGGCGCCACCATCTTATTTTTTGCTTCTGCGCATGCGCAGAAGCTTTTTTTTGGTACTGCGCATACGTGCGCACCTGCGACCCGCCCACGTGGCGTGTCCCTGAGCGAACCAACAGTACGAAAATCCGGAACCCACCCCTGATTCCAACCCAGTTTAGCTGGATTATCATTTTAACTAATCATGCTGATTATAAACTATGGAAGTTAGAGTCCAACTATCTCGAAAAGGAATCACGCTGAAGAAGTTTGCTCTCAGAGAAACTTGTTGTTCCATCAGGATATATGGGTCTAAAGACTTGGACAAAGGTGCAAGTATACATTTAGAATGGAAGGTGTCACCTTTTATTTTTAATCATTAATCACCTCATAAATAAGATAATGGCTTAGAATGAGAATATCTTTGGAGTATTGTATTGTGACATTACAATAATAATACTCCTACTCAAAGTTATGGAAGAGTTTAGTTTCACTAACACCCAGGAAGATGTTAAGCATCTATTATTATGAACCCATGATGGATTAAAGAATCAGAAAGAAAATATGGCAAGGCAAGGCCAGGTCTTGCTAAATAATTTTCAATTGTTGCCAGTATTCTTTACTGGTAATTTTTGCCTCCACAGAAAATATAAATCAAGCATTGCTCAAGTAAGTAATAGATGATGTGTGCCTTAGCCTGAATTCCTAGTATATAAGGCTTCTAAGTCCCCATTTAACAACTGCCTTATACAAAGACAGTTCAGAGTTACAACGGTGATGAAAAAGTAACTTTGTGAACAATGTGTGCATTTTTCACCTTCACAGGTCTATAAAGCAAAGGAAAGCTACCGTAAGATACTAAGGACAGACATGGTTTCAGTTAGTGACTGCTTCACTTAATGACTAAATCCAAATTTTGGTTGCTAACCAAGGACTGTATGTAGTTTCAAGTCTCATGTGGCAATTATTTATTATTGCTACTATTATATTTATTATAACATTTATAGACTGACCCCATCTTTGTGGCTCTAGGTAGGATACAGAAAAGTCAAATCAAAATATAAATAAAATATAAATTTATTGTATACTGTAAATATACAATAAAGCCATTAAATTAATAGCATCAGTAGGATATCATATATATTTCTAGTTTTCTTTCACTTGTTTTTGTAATGGTTATGAATGAATAGAATAGAATAGAATAGAATTTTTTATTGGCCAAGTATGATTGGACACACAAGGAATTTGTCTTGGTGCAAATGCTCTCAGTGTACATCAAAGAAAAAATATGTTCGTCAAGAATCATAAGGTACAACACTTAATGATAGTCCGGGTACAAATAAGCATACACATAAGAATGGAAATATATGTTGACGACGTTAATGTGAAGCATCAATAAACAATTTATAAATATCATCAGAGGCACCCATAAAATAAATAAAGTAAGAACCAAGTGCTTGCTGGCATGAAAATGCTTTTGCCTGGTTTTAAAATGCTGGCAGGAGCCATGCATATCTCAGGGGGGGAGGGGGGAGCAGATATTCTATTAAGGGGGAACCAGTCTAGAAAAGGACCACATTCTGTACATTTTAAAGGGATAAGGAAGCAGCAACAAGTCCTCTCTCATTGACCAGACTGGATGGACAGATTCAACTCTGGCAAGGAATTGACTGATATAACCCAATCCTAGATCATAAAAGGTCGGTGATAGCCAAACCCTTGAATTGGATCTCTGCTATCAAAGCAATGACTTATATAATTTTATTCTTGCCTGTAGTCTATCCCATCAGGTATGTTGTCATTGCATTTTGTACCAGTTGCAGCTTCTGGGTTATTGCAAAAGGTAGCTCAATTTAGAGCAGTCGAAATAAATGATGCTAGTCTCTGATGTGAGGTGTTTTAAATATGAAATACAAGCTCATCAATCCAAGAATGGGTGTGTGTCACATGCAACAACTGCTTGGTTAATTACCTCTTTCCTTAATTTCACTGCCTATACTCTTACATTTCACTTCCCGTGGATCTCTCTTTTTACTACCCCCTCTACCCCGTTAACAGCAGCTACGTAGATAAAACTCAGACATTTCATTTCGTTTGAGGTGTCACCAGATTTGTTTATTATTTTGGCAGAAGGCTTCCCTGTTAGGAACTAAGGAACTCATTGTTCCTTGGAGGGCAGCCTTTAAGCATTTGTGAATCTTTAGAGCAGGGGTGTCAAACTCAAGGCCTGCAGGCCAAATCCGGCCCGTGGGGTGCTTAAATCTGGCCCACAGGGCCGCCCTGGAAACAGCGAAGGACCGGCCCGCGGTGCCTCTGCCAGCGAAAAAGGATCTCGGGAGGCTGTGACGGGCTCCTGCAACCCTCTGCCAGCGAAAACGCAGTCCGAGCTCTGTTTTCACTGGCAGAGGTTTGCAGGAGGCCGTCACAACCTCCCGAGATCCGTTTTCGCTGACAGAGAGCTCGGGCCACCACAGGCGCCCCCAACACGAGTGATGTTGAGCTGGCCACGCCTACCCTGGCCACGCTCCCCTGGCCCCCAAGGTCAAACACAACCCTGATGTGGCTTGAAATCGGGTTTGACACCCCTGCTTTAGAGGTACCTCAGTAGTGGTTCCTTTTATGGTGGGTTTAGTGTGTAATGCAAGAGTCTTGTTGGGTGTGAGTAGAATTTTCCTTTTTGTGCATAAGGTAGTGTGCATGTTCCTTCACACCTCCAGCACTCTTATACTCAAGAGCACTTGGGAATAAGATTTTTGAGTCACATGCTTTGAGAGGTGTCCCATTTTCCTAACAAATGTTCCTTTTTTACATATACTGACAGTAGAAATGGGACACATTTTAAGCGGCTCCACTTTTGAAGCCCCATAAAATTCTGAGAAAAAAGGCAGATTGTTTTCATAATCAAAACATCCCAGACTCAAAATAATTAAAAGGAAATCATATCATATTCGCCTACCATTTTTCTTGTACTCGAATTGAGTGGATCTCTGGTTGTCCCATAATGATTTGTATCTACGTGCAGAGATCTAGACAGCCAAACCTTGCAGTCAGTTATGAACTTTCATTCCAAAAGGAGACTATTGTGTGAAACCTGCTGTCATGTGTTTTAATCTAGGCTTTGCCAGATTGTGTAATGTCTCAGGAAGTGAATCAAGCCTGTTTTCTCCAGAATGGCAGGCTCTGGCTTCTTTCTGCTAAGATGATTTTATGCAAAATGGAATATTACTACGTGATGGACCCACATCTTTTGTTGAGATATCACAGCCAAACCAGTGTTTTATTCTCCTCTTGCTTTCCTTCAGATGATACTTTGTGGTGATAGGTAAATTAATTATTACGGGCTATTATTTACTTTTTTTGGCTAAATTGGAACACCATTGGCCATCTGGTCCTTAATGGTGATTCATTCTCCAAGGGGGCTTATAAATGAGACAAGAGGCAGGCATCAGGTGGCTTAGAGAGAGGTAAAGTTTGCAAAAGTATTATTTAAAAACATCACGGACTGCCTTCTCTTCCTGCAAGCAAAGAAGTGAGAACTATCATCTGTAATGGGCAGAGAATGAGCTGGCAGTTGAGAGGAGTGTAACCAGGGGTGAAATCCAGCAGGTTCTGACAGGTTCTGGAGAACCGGTAGTGGAAATTTTGAGTAGTTCGGAGAACCAGTAGCGGAAATTTTGAGTAGTTCGGAGAACCAGCAAATACCACCTCTGGCTGGCCCCAGAGTGGGGTGGGAATGGAGATTTTGCAATATCCTTCCCCCTGGAGTGGGGAGGGAATGGGGATTTTGCAGTATCCTTCCCCTGCCACGCCCACCAAGCCACACCACGCCCACCAAGCCACACCACGCCCACCAAGCCACGCCCACAGAACCGGTAGTAAAAAAAATTGGATTTCACCACTGAGTGTAACTCTAAGGGCAGAGTGGAACTTAATGGCATACCCAGGAAAAGGAGATAGCTGAATCCTGATAGAAAACTCTACATCTGCTTGTGATCCACTGAGAGGTTTTCAAGCAACCATAACATAACTTTGCACCTAATAGTAATAACTTGGAATGCTTGTGAGCTTTATAGAATGCTTCCATATATTCTTTGATTTATAGATGAGGCCATATTCATGGTCTCCTCAATTTGTGGAGAACAGTCAGATGTCTATCTGTACCTTCACTGCCAGTCTACTGTGTGGGGAGCAGAAGACAAGTTTTTATAAAGAAATAAACAGGAATACTGGAAAGAGAATCAGTGGCCCTACCACCATTAATTTTAGTCATAGCCCCCTCCAGCCTCAGGGATCCAACACATTACTTTTGAAGGAATAGAATTCTTGAGAGAGAGAGAAATGTCCTTTCCTGACCTCATGTTTTGCATTTTACATCTGACTCTAAGCCAGAATTGTAAATAATTCTGATTGATTCATGGTCAACAGCTCCTGCCACATTCTTGCTTAACACTGCTTAGCAGCAGAAATGACTGAATTGTCTTCTCCATCTTGCACCTTCCAGGACATCTACAGGTCAACAGAGTAGAGACAGCTAGGCTAAATGAACCAGAAAGCTGTATGCTGAAAGTGGGACTCTAGATTTGTCATTATCAAATGTGCCAGGAGGGGGAAGGCAGTAACCAAACTTGACCTCGGGCTTCATTTTTTTAAAGAAATGGCAAGCTAGGAGAACTACTGGCAGGAGGAAATGTATGTATGCACAAGACCTGAGAAAACATAGCTTGTTTTTTCTTTGCCAAGTGGTCCAGTGCTGAGATCCTTCCAAATAATGTGGAGTGAAATACTTTGTTTCAAATCTGCACAACATTTCTTATGTTCTTAATAAAATCTACACTACAGTCTACACCAGTGGTTCTCAACCTTCCTAATGCCGCGACCCCCTCCCCGCCCCCTCCCCGCATGCGATGAGGTGACAAAGGGGGCGTGGCACCAAGATGGCGGGCTAGCGTGCGCTTAGGCGACCCCTGTGAAAGGGTCGTTCGACCTCCAAAGGGGTCGCGACCCACAGGTTGAGAACCGCTGGTCTACACTCAAGAACATATCAAGTACCATCCAGCCCACCACCAGAGGGTACAGCCTGATAGACCAGCGTCCTTATACTTAAAATGCATAGAAGTGAAGCACCTCAAGGATTAGCCCAAAATGAAAGCCCAAGTTGACAGGTTTTAAGTATAAAACTCAAGGCCCAGAAAAACCTCCCAATAAACACTTCCGTACATCAATGTGGATGCTATGCCACCCATGAGGCAAGGAGATGTGAGAATGAGCAGTAGTGGCCTGGAGGGATCCTGGAGGAGCAACTTCTACCATGCATGCCTCACTTGTCAAGGGCAAGTTTCATTGCTGAAAAATGTTTGCTGAAGGCAAAACAGGACTTGCCATTCTTTTCAGTCAATAGGCTATAAAAACGAATAGGAATTTGTATACACCTAGTTATTCTGGGAAGATTTATAGAAAAGAGGACGTTAGAGGTGCAGGACACCTTGTAACAAATTTTGCTAGAGAGGAGGCACCAAACAGAAAAATAAACATTCCAGCATAAAGTGGAGAGGATTAAACCAACCCTAATGTCTTGGTGTTGTGCAGTTCCTTAATGAGCACCACTTAGAACAAGTGTTTTCAGTTTGTCCCATAGTAGAGATAGGACAGACTGCACTATGTCTAAAACTCTCCAGCATGTTCATGACAGGAGGGCATTTTGAACTGTGGTGATGGCCATTACGCTGCCAGAGAAAGCAGCCTTGTTGCAAGGCAAATTCTTGGTCCACCTAGTTACCAATTGTCTGTCTGAAATGGTGTTTTCTCATTTTGCAGGAAGATGCTGAAAATCAAACCTAGAGCTTTCCTAGGCAAAACAATGACTTCAGGTGCTTTGCCGTAAAAGGCTGGTTGGGGAAATGATGTAAAGCAGGGGTGTCAAACTCAAGGCCCGAGGCCGAATCCGGCCCACAGGGTACTTAGATCTGGCCCACGGGGCCGCCCTGAAAACAGCAAAGGAGTGGCCCGCAGTGCTTCTGCCAGTGAAAAGGGAGCTTGGGAGGGCCGCGTGCGGCCCTCCCAAGCTCCGTTTTCACTGGCAGAGGGTTGCAGGAGGCCATGGCAGCTGAAAATGGAGCTCGGGAGCCCGTTTTCACTGGCAGAGTGCTCAGGCCACCACAGGTGCCCCCGACACGAGTGATGTCGAGCTGGCCATGCCCACCCTGGCCACGCCCAGCCCGGCCCTCTGAGGTCAAACGCAACCTTGATGCGGCCCTCAATGAAATCGAGTTTGACACCCCTGATGTAAAGCAATCAAAATCAAGATGTCCAAATGCACTAGGGTAGAAAGTTATGTGTTTTACTCTGAGTTATGTATAGCATTTAATGGCTTTGTAAACGTGATGGACCATTCAGGTTACCAAGGCTCAATCTTTTAATCGGGATTTTAAACCCAAATTGTACCACAGGGTATGCTTGCCAAATGTATACCCTTCTTTGCTAGTTGTTGCTAGCTTTGGCTTGTGGACTTAAATTTAAGACCTATCTAAATGTGAATTCTACAAACTTGAAAAGCAGGGACGCCAGTCATGTTTTTAAAACCAAATTTCATGAGCAACTAGCTGTTACACTTGCTTTTCTTTCCTTTTTCTTTCCAAAGAAAACAAGACAGAAGGGCTGGCTAAGGAATGTGGTGCTCTGTATGTCATTACTCAATAGCATTTACAGAGTGTTGACACAACAGTCATTCAACTATGAATTGTTCAGAAGGAGTTGTGTTTTTATCTATTGCTGTCATCTTTTAGCTTTGATAAAAATCTAAGGTTTAATTATAGTGCTCAAACAGCCCAAAGCCAAAGTATTTTACAGCTCAAACATTGCCCCAGGGAAAGTACTCAAACTTAATGACCTGACACAGTTTGAATATTGAATGCAAAATTAGAATAAAGGTGTGGAGCAGGGGTGGGTTCTGACTTACCTCGCTGCTGGTTCACTTCCTCACGTGCCGCGTGGGCACGCGTGCGTATGTGCAGTGCTAAAAACCAAGGTTCTGCGCATGCGCAGAAGCAAAAAACAAGATGGCGCCGCCGAGAGAGCCGGTTCAGGGGGGTGTCCAGCCAGCCATCGCTGCCGGTTCAGCGAGCGGGGGAAAATTCCCGCTACTGGTTCTATAGAGCCAGTCCAAACCGGCAGGAACACACCTCTGGTGTGGAGGGAAAAAAGCTATGTTTATATATCCCACTATGTGTGACACTGCTGTTCATTGGTGGGGTTAAGATAGTAGTGTAAGCCTGCCTCGGAATGAGTTCTTGGTCTCTTGCAAATAGTTTCTGTGCTCAAGAAAACCTCCCATCCTATACATGTGGCTATTCATGCTTGCATAGGACATATTGGATAATTAGATTAGATTAGATTAGATTATAGATTAATTATATTTTTTATCCTGTCTTTATTATACTTATAGATAACTCAAGGCTTCAGCCATACCTCATACTTCTTCCTTTCCCTATTTTCCCCACAACAACCCTGTGAGGTGAGTTGGGTTGAGAGAGAGTGACTGGGCCAAAGTCACCCAAGTGGCTTTCATGCCTAAGGCAGGACTAGAATGGACAGTCTCCTGGTTTTTGGTGACTTAACAACTAGACCAAACTGATTGTCTTTGCAAGTCTGCTCCTGGAAATGTAGTCAGTGCTTATTGAGATGTAAAGAAATGAAACTCACTTCAAGACTAACAAATATATTATCATCTAAGCTTTTCAGAACCAATGTATAGGTTGTGAGGTAAACCATAATGAAGCATCACCTGGCATCTTAGCATCTGCAGCACCTATCAGTGGCACTATTTATCTTCCAAAATATAAGAAGGCAAAACAAAACAAAACAACAACAACAACAACAGCAACAACAGCAACAAAAAGCACAAGCCCACATCTTGCTGGAACATTTATGAAGTTTGCCCATTTTAGATATTTTCCATCTATGCAAGGGCATGGTGGTGTAACATTTTTGAAAACTTTTAAACTATAGAAGCAAAATGTTGCTTTAATTTTTTGCTGGGATGGATAAGAAAACTTTAAATACTCATTTATCATATTAAGCTGAATAAAGCTTTACTAAGTGTCACATATAACTTAATAGAGTTTTTCCCCCAAAACGGGTGGCTACCTTAATCACGTGCGACCAGTTCTGGAGCACAGTACATAGAGGAAAAAGGTAATGGCCTTGAAGGACAGAAGAGTGACTATGGCCACTACCAAGGCCATGGTCAGGTAGAAGGGTCTTGAGGTTGGACCAAGAAAGTAACATGAGCAAATGCCTCAGATACATCCCCCACACACACACTACTTCACACAAATATAAACAGTGGGAGGAAAAATATATTTAGACTTGTAAGATTCTGTTAAAGCTGTTACAATATATGTAATTCTGTTTAAATGGCACAATTTTCTTAGCCTGTTCTACTGATATAGTAAAATTGATATAGCATTAGTAATTATCAATTGGATGGGCATCTCCAAGAGGAGCAAGGGAGGGACAAATGACAGGCTGTTGTGCAAATTATGTGAATTTGCATCCGTTGCATAGCATGAATGGCACAAATGACACAATTTGCATCACCCATGCAATGATATTGGAATTTGTGATATCACTATGGCTTGTAATGGGTGCTGTGATCAGTTGATTACTGTCATTAATGGGTTTTGACAAATCTGGAGCCCACAGCTTCTCAGCTCTACCAATTGCTAATATCTTACCCCGTGAACCACCGTGCACCATTGCAGAACCTTGCTATCTTTACATGGAACACATATGTGTCTTCTTCTTAGAAGGTTTAGAGGAGTAACATAGGAAACAAACCAGTGGTGAAATCCAATTTTTTTTACTACCAGCTCTGTGGGCGTGGCTTGGTAGGCATGGTGTGGCTTGGTGGGCGTGGCAGGGGAAGGATACTGCAAAATCTCCATTCCCACCCCACTCCAGGGGAAGGATACTGCAAAATCCCCATTCCCTCTCCACTCCTGGGGGAAGGATATTGCAAAATCTCCATTCCCATCCCACTCTGGGGCCAGCCAGAGGTGGTATTTGCCGGTTCTCCGAACTACTCAAAATTTCCGCTACCGGTTCTCCGAACTACTCAAAATTTCCGCTACCGGTTCTCTAGAACCTGCTGGATTTCACCCCTGAAACAAACTATGTGTGATCTGGAATCACCCCATATCTTTTTCTTTTGCCACAAGCAGCCAAAACAGACATGATGTAAATTAGTGCCACAACTTGAGGGAGATGTTATACTTATTCCATGCACCAAGTTCAAATGCCCATTCCATTGGTACAGTAACTTCTAAATATCCAAGGAATGAAATCTGGAAAAACATTCATTCCAATGCAAAATGTTACTAAGGTTTGCAAAGGAAGTTGGTACCAAGCAGGTATCAATTCAGTTCCTGCTAAATTAAATCTATGCAGTAGAAGAAAGTCAGAATATAGCAAAATTTATAATATAGTATTTTTGAGAGACAGAGCTGTACTTTGATGAGTATTATTAGTTTTCAAACTGCCATTCATATTTTTATGCATCCTATATGACTGGAATGGATATACTAGGATAAGAAAAGATGTATCTTTATGGAAACATCATCTCATTCTCACATTTATGATAGTGCAGTTATTTTTACTCTTTTTTTCCTTTATAACTTCCCATGGAATTACTATTAGATCAGAAAAATAACTAAAGAAGAAGTGGCAGAAAAGAAACTATTTATTTGGAGATGTTACAAATCAAACCAGAGAGTAGCTTCAGATCAAAACTCATTGTCTGAATGTATGAAAAGTGGCCAAATTCATCATCTTTAGCTGTGTAACCATTCAGGATGGTTTTTAATAGGGCAGCTACCAGACATCCAGCAATTGTATTGGGCAATAGATGAGGAGCTGGTCCCCATAAAGAAAATCCATGCCCCCGGTAGATGGTAAATAATGAACTGAGATGGATTTCCATCTTAATTCCCCATTTAAATTCCTTTAAATGGAACTTAAATGGAGAATTAAGATGGGGGTGTTCAAAGAAAGAAATCAAAATAATGCCTCACCTAAATCAGCCACAGGATGTAGCTGCCCCAACTTCCAATGCAGGAAGAAAACTTGAAGTTCAGAAGTTGTCAATTTATTCCTTTCAGTGGCATTCAACCCTTCCAGGACCCAAAGGATACCACTCATTTACTGTATGTAAAGGAACCACCCAGCAATTTGGATATCCATTTTTCTCTGAACAGAAGTATAATGAACAAAGATTATTGGAGAGCTGGAGGCTAAAATGTATGAAGAACAGCTGTAGGAATTGGGTTTGTCTAGTGAAAAGAAGGACTAGGGGAAACATGATAGCAGTGTTCCAATATTTGAGGGACTGCCACAAAGAAAAGGGGGTCAAGCTATTTTCCAAAGCACCAGCAGGCAAGACAAGAAACAATGGATGGAAACTAATCAAGGAGAGAAGCAACCTAGAACTAAGGAGAAATTTCCTGACAGTGAGAACAATTAACCAGTGGAACAGCATGGCTTCAGAAGTTGTGGGTGCTCCATTACTGGGGGCTTTTAAAAAGAGACTGGAGAGCCATTTGTCTGAAATGGTAGAGAGTCTCCTGCTTGAGTAGGGGGTTGGACTAGAAGACTTCCAAGGTCCCTTCCAAATCTGTTATTGTTATTCTGTTAACCATGCTCCATTTTTCTTTGAGTATAAAGACAGGGATCAGCCACTGGATTAAATTCACTCTTCTTATGAGAAATCATCTATTCCCTTCTCTTTACCTAGCAAAGAAGGGAGCAAGATAATAAGCAAAGAAGGTAATAAGCAAGATAAAAAGGGAAAAAAGGGGATGTTGAGTTGAGTTTTGGGTGATTACTTACTACACTTTTGGAGTTTCAGATGTATAAAGATGATGTTTTTTTTCCTCTGGTAAGATCTGGCATTTCTACAGCAGTTTTAAATTATCAAATCATTGCACAGAAGTCCAGA
Source organism: Thermophis baileyi (assembly GCA_003457575.1). Lineage (NCBI taxonomy): Eukaryota > Metazoa > Chordata > Lepidosauria > Squamata > Dipsadidae > Thermophis > Thermophis baileyi. The sequence continues at coordinate 205,008 of QLTV01001691.1, read as the reverse complement.
AGTCTTAAAGTTGAGAAGGTTGGACATCCCTGTTATATGGATTGTTGCAGAAGTGGAAACAGGGTAAAGAAAATGGAAACTTATGGCTACTGTTTGGCCTGAGGACTATCTAGTAAGTTCAAAGCTGAGGTGAGAGTTGTTGAATCCAGAAGTTTATCTTAGCTCATATACTTGCTCTGAGTGTACTGTGTTCCTCACACATGTTAATGAAATAATTTGGATATGTATGGGAATTGTAGCCATTCTATAATCCCAGGATCTGAGGACACCAGGCTGAGACCTGATGCTGCACTAAATCATTGCCATATATATGACGGCTTTTAAATACTCAGGTATTTTACTTGGGCTCCAGCTCACCTGGATGCTTAAAGGCATTATATTCTCATTTACTTTAAATCCTCCTGAGGAAAAGATATCCTGAACATTAGGATACTGCTTTGTTTCTTGATCAAAATGATTTTAGGGAATTCTTGCAGTATCTAGATCACAGCACATAATCTAATAGGAAGAGAAGTGTACATTCAAAACACACTGTGAGAATGTAGGAGAGCAGGAAAGCAAATGGGGTTCTCTACCTGGTTGCTGGGTGGGCGTGGCCATGGTGGGCGTGGCCTAGTTGGCCTCCTGCACCACGGTGGGGGGGGGAAGCATTTTTGCCCTACCCAGGCTCCGGAGGCTTTTCCCGAGCCTCCGGGAGGGCGAAAATGGCCTTCCCAGGCTCTGGAGGCTGTAAACGAACTTCCCGAACTTCCAGTAGGCCTGTTTTTCGCCCTCCCCGAGCTTCTGCGCGTGCCCTGCACTTACCTGCATCTAAAATGGGCCGCATGGGGACTCCTGGGAGGGGCGGGGCAGGGTGGGTGGGGCCAGCCAGGAATGGGATTTGGGGGTTCTCCTAACTACCCAGAATCTTAGCTAGAGGTTCTCCCGAACCCCTGCGAACCCCCAGCAGCCCACCCCTGTTTTTGTTAGAGAATAGAAAAGACCAAGCTATCGTGACAATAAAGGTTAAGTTCAACTTTCAAATAAATCTTTAAAGCATATGTCTTTGGGGCATTTTCTCAGCTGGCCTCATATGATTCTATTTATTGTTTATTGGAATACTTAATTACTTTAGATATTTATCAGAAAATGTAATTATTGGTTATACTTGGAACTAAAGTACTGAAGTGTCCTCTATTAACAATGTATACCAGTAGGTGGCAGCATATAACTGACCTTGATTGATCTCATAAAAGCTAAGTAGAGTCAGGCCTGATTAATAATTGTATGGGAGAACTCTAGGGGATATCAGGACTGGAGGCTAGATTGGAAAGTTAAAAAAAAAATCTTGGAAGATCTCAGTGGGAGATTGTTTCTGTACTGCTATCAGCCTCCCTCCCTCCAGCATGTGTCTGTGAAGGCACCAGGAGTCAAGTTCAGAATGAAAGGGATGTTATCTTTGATGTCTCAGAACTTCACGAGGGAATGGTTTGAAGTGCCTAAATAATTAATATATTCATATAAAAGGGCTACGAAGAGTGGTTTGTATAGTTTAATACAGGGCTAGTTTTGCTGTTTAATTGCGGTGCTTTTGCAGATGATGGTAGAGCCACAATCAGCGAGCTGCCATGTCTTCCCACACTTAGTCTGTTTAAACCAGGGGTCTCCAACCTTGGCAACTTTAAGACTTGTGGACTTCAACTCCCAGAGCTTTGCTGGCTGAGGAACTCTGGGAGTTGAAGTCCACAAGTCTTAAAGTTGCTAAGGTTGGAGACCCCTGGTTTAAACAGTGCTGTCAATGGGAGGCAACATCTTTGCTGTCTGCAAATCTTCCCTGCCTGGGGTTAAAAGAGAAGGTGGGGAAAATGTTGAAAAACAAGTCCTTCAGCTTTAAAACCAATACCACTGGGGAAGAGCTATGATATTGCAGGAATTGGCAGAAACGTAACTCAGTAGTGCACAGAAACTAAAATCACAGATACGTCCACATGTGCAAACACACACACACGCACATACACAAACTCCCACCAGAAACGTGTTAAGGAGAGAAATGGAGGAAGGATTAGAATCAGGTAAATAAACTGGATGTTGCAATGGAATGCTAGACGGTTGTTCAATAGACTGTTGAATAACTGAAACTGGCGTAATACTATGACAGCAACATCTTACATTCTGTGTCACTCTTTTGTTTGTTAGTAATAATAAGAGCCCCATAAGAAAAGAAACACGCTGCACACTTTGAAGGCTGCTGTGATTTGAGATTCTGCATGCTTTAAGTTGGTTATCTGTTCAGTCCTAGTTTGACCTTTCCATCTTTTAGTTTGCCTTTTACAGGTAGTCCTTGACTTATGACCGTAATTGAGCCTGGAATTATGATTGTAAGTTGTTGCATTGGTTAAGTGGGTCATCATGTGAGCAGACCCAATTTTATGCCTTCTTTTGCATCAGTTGTTAAGTGAATGCCACAGTCATTAATGAAATCCATTTTACCTGATGGAAGTTTTTTTGCTGGAACCTGAAACCAAATGCCAGAAACCGTCAAAAAACATTGAAAATCATGGTTACATGACTGCAGGACACTGCAAATGACCATAAAGGTGAGCTGGTTACCAAGTGCCCAGTAATGCACAAATGCAATTGTGTAACTGCAGTGTGTGTGTGTGTGTGTGTGTGTGTGTGTGTGTGGAGGGGGCTGTCATAACTTTGAAATCAAGTCGTAAGTAGCTTTTGGGGGATCCATCGTAATTTTGAATGATTGCTAAGCAAATGGTCATACATCGAGAACTACATGTACTGTTTCTAAAATCACATTTCATTAAATTTGCCAACAACAACAACAACAAAAGGCTATCATAATAAGAGAAACTTGTACCTTCTTTGTCATGATGCCATGTATTGATAGCTTCAAAAAGATTCACAGCCAGATGAGTAACAGGAATAGCACTTACATAAATAAGTTGCTGATTAAAGTACAGAAGGTTCAGGAAACTGCGCCCTCCATTTGGCCAAATTCCTTGGCAAAGAATGAGTAAGTTCCAGCATCAGCACAACTTAGCCACATAGTGATGTGTGTATACAACTTGCTGCTGTTCATGCACAGACATCCTATTGTATCTAAAGATTTTTACTTTGTGCTATTGAATCAAAGTTTAGGGAGGACCCTAATTAACACAAGACTGAGATCGTAGGATGTTCCCTATAGGATCCTATGCCATTATAGCAATAGCAAAGATCAAAATCTGGCTTCTTTGATTAAAAACAGATACATACAGTGTTTCTCTTTCCTGCATTTTTATGGGTGTGTAAGTCAGCTGTTATAGTTTCATTTTTTTTGATGCTTTAACGTGTTGCTATTTTTAAGATTGCACTATGGTTTTATATTTTGTGTAGAATAATTGCATACACACACTTAGGGAAAACAGGCAATAAATAGATAAATAAACCCTTCTCTGAGGGCTGCAGATCAGAGGTGGGGTCCTGCCGGTTCAGACTGGTTCTATAGAACCGGTAGCAAGAATTTTCCCCCGCTCGCCGAACCGGCAGCAATGGCCTGCTGGACACACCCCCAAACCGGCTCTCTCGGCAGCGCCATAGGCGGTGCCATCTTGTTTTTTGCTTCTGCACACGCACAGAAGCTGTTTTTTGCTTCTGCGCATGCGCAGAAGCTGGGTTTTTAGCACTGCGCATGCGCACGCGTGTGAAGCGCGTGCACGTGGCACATGAGGAAGCGAACCGGCAGCGAGGTAAGCCAGAACCCACCCCTGCTGCAGATAACATTGAAGTCATGGAGGTCAAAAATAGTATGCATTGCATCACTTTGTTTGCAAGAGACATAGTTCTGATTTAAAAATCATTAAGACAAACACTGCCTTTAAACAACTTGACAGGCAAGAACAACCAACACAATGGTGCAAATACCTTAGATTTTTGGGTTTGCAGTCATCATTGATATCTACAACGCCAGTCATCTTTTGGCAATTCCATAGAATGCTTTGCAGCAGTCCATGCTTCCACTTTCAAACTTATATCCTATGGCTTATCTCCTTGTTTAGTCATGATTCCAGTAAATAAGCTCCACACAAATTTATTTTATTTTTATTTATTTTATAAAATTTATATGCCGCCCAACTCCCGAAGGACTCTAAATGGTCTAAGTTTAACTTCTTGAATTCTACTTATATCCTATGGCTTATCTCCTTGTTTAGTCATGATTCCAGTAAATAAGCTCCACACAAATTTATTTTATTTTTATTTATTTTATAAAATTTATATGCCGCCCAACTCCCGAAGGACTCTGGGCGGCTTACATCATAAAAAATAAAACATATAAAAACAATTTAAAAA